>PISX010005669.1:0-105371 GCA_004024625.1 Mellivora capensis | reverse complement strand
CAATCTAATATTTTTACCATTGTATGTTACAGACTTCTTTTCCCGGGCTGCTTTCAGGATTTTCTCTTTGTCGCTAAGACTTGTAAATTTTACTATTAGGTGACGAGGTGTGGACCTATTCTTGTTGATTCTGAGGGGGCTTCTCTGCACCTCCTGGATTTTGATGCTTGTTCCCTTTGCCATATTAGGGAAATTCTCTGCAATAATTCTCTCCAATATACCTTCTGCTCCCCTCTCTCTTTCTTCTTCTTCTGGAATCCCAATTATTCTAATGTTGCTTCGTCTTATGGTGTCACTTATCTCTCGAATTCTCCCCTTGTGGTCCAGTAGCTGTTTGTCCCTCTTTTGCTCAGCTTCTTTATTCTCTGTCATTTGGTCTTCTATATCACTAATTCTTTTTTCTGCCTCATTTATCCTAGCAGTAAGAGCCTCCATTTTTGATTGCACCTCACTAATAGCTTTTTTTTTATTTCAACTTGGTTATATTTTAGTTCTTTTATTTCTCCAGAATGGGATTTTATATCTCCAGAGAGGGTTTCTCTAATATCTTCCATGCCTTTTTCGAGCCCAGCTAGAACCTTGAGAATCGTCATTCTGAACTCTAGATCTGACATATTCCCAATGTCTGTATTGATTAGGTCCCTAGCCTTTGGTACTGTCTCTTGTTCTTTTTTTTTTGTGGTGAGTTTTTTCCGCCTTGTCATTTTTTCCAGATAAGAGTATATGAAGGAGCAAATAAAATACTGAAAGGGTGGCAAAGACCCCAGGAAAATGCCCTTTAACCAAATTAGAAGAGACCCCAAATCGTGGGGTGGGGGGGGAGAAAGGGGATAAAAAGAAGTTCAGAAAAAAAAATTAAAAAAAAAAAGAAAACAAATAAAAAAATATAAAAAGAAAAAAATATATATATATTAGACTGGGGACTGCAACAGGGTCACCCACTTAATTGTGGGGTATTTTGGTCTCTTAGAAGAAAGTACCTCCCAAAATTTTAAAGAATGAAAAATGTATATAAGAGTAAACACAGTGAAGGGATGGAATATGCCTATAAAGATGAAAAACAAAATTTTTTTTTTTAATTTCTAAAAAAAAGGAGTTGATTAAGTTGGTTGGGATAATAAAGAAAAAGAACGTGGAGAGAATTTGCTCAGGCTGGAGACTAGAACAAGCCTGGAGCTAGATTTAGGGTGTCTTTTGATCCACTAGAGGAAGTTATACCCCAAGTTTTTTAGAATAAAAAACCCTTATGTGAATACAAAAAATAAATACTATGAAGGATAAAATATGACTATAATAATGAAGGTTCAAAAAAGATTATTATTTTTTGGAAAAGGTATTGTTAAGATAAACTAGTTTAAAAATGTTAAAAAAAGAAAAGGGTAAAAGTTAAAAAAAATTTAGCAGAAAAAGAAAAAGAAAAAAAAATTAAAGAAAAAATTGAATTAACTGCAAGACTAAAGAATCATGGGGAGAAAGCCATGAATTCCGCGCTTTGCTTACTCCTCCTCTGAAGTTCCGCTGCTCTCCTTGTTAAGTGAACTTGGTCTTGGCTGGATTTCTTTTGATCTTCTGGGGGAGGGGCCTGTTGTAGTGTTTCTGAAGTGTCTTTGCCCGAGGCAGAGCTGCACCGCCCTTACCAGGGGCCCGGCTAAGTAATCGTTCGGTTTTGCTTTCGGGAGCTTTTGTTCCCTGAGCGCTTTCCGTAGAGTCCGGAGGACGGGAATGAAAATGGCGGCCTCACAGTCTCCGGCCCGGAGGAGCCGAGATTTCAGGGCCCCACTCCTCAGAGAAAAGCCCCGGCCACTCCCGTCTCCCTCGCCTCTGGCCGCGCTCCGAGCTCACCCAGCCTGCGACTGGTTCAAGGTAACCCTGAGCTGAGAGCTCACTCCTCGGCTCTGTCTCTGTAGCCGGCTTCCCCGCTCCGATACCTGCTAGCTCTGCGACACTCAGACACCCCCGATCCTTCTGTGACCCTGCAGGGCCTGGGGCCACGCTGACCCTGCATGGGCTTCACCCCGGTTTAGCCTCTGGAGCGATGTCCCTCCGTGGAGCAGACTTTTAAAAGTCCCGATTTAGTGCTCCACTGCTCCGCCGCTTGCTGGGAGCCAGCCCCTCCCCCGCGGTCTGTCCTCCTGTCGCTTTCGATTCACTTCTCCGCCAGCCCTACCTTCCAGAAAGTGGTCGATTTTCTGTTTCCAGAATTGCTGTTCTTCCTCTCTTCGATCTCCCGTTGGATTTGTAGCTGTTCGCAATGGTTTGATAAGCTATCTAGCTGATCTCCTGCTACCTGATGTCGGCTCAGCTGCTACTTCTCCGCCATCTTGACTCTTCCTCGATATTGAGCACTTTTTCATGTGTCTGTTTTCGGGTATTGAGTTTGATAAGTTCTTTATAGATTTTGGATACTAGCTCTTTATCTTATGGGTCATTGGCAAATATCTTCTCCCATTCTGTCAGTTGTCTTTTGGTTTTGTTGGCTGTTTCCTTTGCTGTGCAAAAGCTTTTGATCTTGATGAAGTCCCAATACTGCATTTTGCCCTTGCTTCCCTTGCCTTTGGTGATGTTTCTAGGAAAAAGTTGCTGCAACTGAGGTCAAAGAGGTTCCTGCCTGTGTTCTTCTCATGGAGTTTGATGGATTCCTATTTCACACTGAGGTCTCTCATCCATGTGTGTAGTGTAAGGAAATGGTCCAATTTCATTTTTCTGCATGTGACTGTCCAATTTTCTCAACACTAAAAGAGACTCTTTTCTCCATTGCACATTCTTTCCAGTTTTGTCGAAAATAAGTTGACTATAGAGTTAAAGGTCCATTTCTGAGCTCTCTATTCTGTTCCATTGATCTATGTGTCTGTTTTTGTGTCAATACCATACTGTCTTGATGACTACAGCTTTATAATAGAGCTTGAAGTCTGGAATTGTGATGCCGCCAAATTTGGTTTTCTTTTTCAACATTGCTCTGGCTCTTCGGGGTCTTCTCTGGTTCCATATAAATTTAGCATCATTTGTTCCATTTCTTTGAAAAAAATTGATGGTTATTTTGGTAGGGATTGCTTTAAATGTGTAGATTGCTTTAAGTAGCATAGACATTTCCACAGTATTTGTTCTTCCAACTCATGAGCATGGAACGTTTTTCCATTTCTTTGTGTCTTCCTCAATTTCTTTCATGAGTACTTTATAGTTTTCTGAGTACAGATTCTTTGCTTCTTTGGTTAGGTTTATTCCTAGGTATCTTATAATTTTGGGTGCAGTTGTAAATGGGATCGACTCCTTAATTTCTCTTTCTTCTGTCTTGCTGTTGGTGTATAAAAATGCAACTGATTTCTGTGCATTGATTTAATATCCTGACACTTGACTGAATTCCTGTACGAGTTCTAACCGTTTTGGAGTGGAGTCTTTTGGGTTTTCCCCATAATGTATCATATCATCTGCAAAGAGTGAGAATTTGACTTCTTCTTTGCCGATTTGGATTCCTTTAATTTCTTTTTGTTGTCTGATTGCTGAGGCTAGGAGTTCTAGGACTGTGTTGAATAGCAGAGGTGATAGTGGACAACTCAGCCATGTTCCTGACCTTAGGGGAAAAGCTCTCAGTTTTTCCCCATGGAGAATGATATTTGCTATGGGTTTTTCATAGATGGCTTTGATGATATTGAGGTATGTACCTTCTATCCCTACCCTGTGAAGAGTTTTAATCAAGAAAGGATGTACTTTGTCAAATGCTTTTTCAGCACCTATTGAGAATATCATATGGTTATTGTTCTTTCTTTTATTAATGTATCACATTGATTAATTTGTGGATGTTGAACCAATATTGAAGCCCAGGAATAAATCCCCCTTGGCTGTGGTGAATGATCTTTAGAATGTACTGTTGGATCCTATTGGCTAGTATTTTGGTGAGAATTTTTGCAGCCTTGTTAATTAAGGATATTGGTCTGCATTTCTCCTTTTTGATGGGGTCTTTGGTTTTGGGTTTAAGATAACACTGGCCTCATAAAATGAGTTTGGAAGTTTTCCTTCCATTTCTATTTTTTTGGAACAGTTTCAGGAGAATAGGTATTAATTTTTCTTTAAATGTTTGGTAGAATTCCCCTGGGAAGCCGTCTGGCCTTGGGCTTTTGTTTTTTGGGAGATTTTTGATGACTGCTTCAATCTCCTTACTGGTTATGGGTCTGTTCAGGTTTTCTATTTTTTCCTGGTTCAGTTGTGGTAGTTTATATGTCTCTAGAAATGCATCCATTTCTTCCAGATTGTCAAATTTGCTGGTATATAGTTGCTCGTAATATGTTCTTATAATTGTTTGTATTTCTTTGGTGTTGGTTGTGATCTCTCCTCTTTCATTCATGATTTTGTTAATTTGGGACCTTTTTCTTTTCTCTTTGATAAGTCTGGCCTGGGGCTTATAAATCTTATTAATTCTTTCGAAGAACCAGCTCCTAGCTTTATTGATTTGTTCTACTGTTCTTGTGGTTTCTAGTTCATTGATTTCTGCTCTCATCTTTATGATTCCTCCTGCTGGGTTTGGGCTTTCTTTGTTTTTCTTTCTCCAGGTCCTTTAGGTGTAGGATTAGGTTGTATATTTAAGACCTCTCTTATTTCTTGAGAAAGGCTTATGTTGCTATATATTTTCTTCTCAGGACTGCCTTTGCTGTGTCCCAAAGGTTTTGAACAGTTGTGTTTTCATTTTCATTTTTTTCCATGAATTTTTTTAATTCTTAATTTCCTGTTTGACCCATTCATTCTTTAGTAGGATGCTCTTCAGCCTCTATGTATTTGAGTTCTTTCCAACTTTCCTCTTGTGGTTGAGTTCTAGTTTCAAAGCATTGTGGTCCAAAAATATACAGGGAATGATCCCAATCTTTTGGTACTGTTTGGGACCTGATTTGTGACCCAGGATGTGACCTATTCTGGAGAATGTTCCATGTGCACTGGAGAAGAATGTGTATTCTGTTGCTTTGGGATGGAGTGTTTTAAATATATATGTGATGTCCGTCTGATCCAGTGTGTCATTTAAAGCCTTCATTTCCTTGCTGATCTTTTGCTTATATGATCTGTCCATTTTGGGGGGGGTTGTTAAGGTCCCCTACTATTATTGTATTATTGTTGATGTGTTTCTTTGATTTTGTTATTAATTGGTTTATATAATTGGCTGCTCTCATTGTTGGGGCATAGATAAATATTATATATATCATATATAAAATATAGATATATTATATAATATAATTAGATATATATATGTCTAACACACACACACATATATATATATATATATGCATGCTAAACTGTGAATAGAACAGAGCCACACACTTGATTTGGGGTGTATTATGGTCTGTTAGAGGAAATTACCTCCCAAATTTTAAAGAAAGAAAAACTTATATATACACAAAATAAGGGCAAATATGATGAAGGGATGGGATATGACTGTAAAAATGAAAAGATGTAAAGAGTCATGGGAAAAAAAACATGAATTCCTATGTGTTGCTTTCTTCTAGCTCTGGAGTTCCACAGTTCTCATTGATCAGAGAACTTGGTCTTGGGTGGATGTTCTTGCTGATCTTCTGGGAGTGAGGCCTGTTGTAGTGATTCTTAAATGTCTTTGCTCACCCTTGCGTGGGGCCAGGCTAAGCAATCTGCTCCATTTCACTCTCAGAAGCTACTGTTCCCTCAGTGCTTTCTGTATAGCTTTGGAGGACTGGAATGAAGAAGGCCACCTCCCAGTCTTTGGCCTGTAGGAACTTAGAGCTCAGGACCCCATGCCTTAGTGCACTGTCAGAGAAAAGCAGTCAATCCCTCCCATCTCCCTGGTATCCAGCTGCACTCTGTGCTCACCCGGCCTGTGACCGAGCATTTTTATCTCTGGCTCATGGCCCCATTTGGAGTCTCCAAATCCAACAGATCCCTGCTGCATGCTCCCATGCTGCTTCTCCTAGAGGATGAAGGAGGAGGTCTCCCCAGATCTGCCACTTGTGGGGTCCTCCTTGAACAGCAGTGGCCTGACTGTACCTCAGATCACGGTTTAAGGTAACCCCGAGCTGGGAGCCCACTCCTTGGCTCTGTATCTGCAGCTAGCTTCCCTGCTCTGACACCTGGGTGCTATGCTGCACTCAGACACCGCTGGTCTTTTTGTGACTCAACTAGTCCTGAGACCACACTGTTCCTGTTCTTGTGAGGACACTACCCCTGCTCAACCTCTGGTGCAACGTCCCTCAGTGGAGCAGATTTCTAAAAGTTCTGATTTTGTGTTCCACTGCTCTCTCACTTGCCAGGAGCTGGCCCTTCCCCCTGCAGTCTATCTTCCCATGGCTTTGGATTCACTTCTCCACACATCCTATCTTCCAGAAAGTGGTCAATTTTCTCTTCCTAGAATTGCTGCTCTTCTTCTCTTCTATCTCCTGTGGAGTTTGTAGGTGTTCAGAATGGTTTGATAACTATCTAGCTGAACTCCTGGGACCTGAGGATATTTAGGTCTTCTACTCCTCTTCCATCTTGCTCCTCTCTCCCTCTGTTGAGTATTTTTTATTAGTAGCATTACTATTTTATTATTTTTTGAGTTTTAATTTTAATTCTATTTAATGTACAGTGTCATTAATGTCAGGTGTACAGTATAGTGATTCAACAATTCTATATATAACCCAGTGCTCACCATGAGAAGTGCACTCCTTAAGTCCATCACCTGTTTCACCCATCCCCTACTCCCCTCTGGAAACAATCAGTTCCCAGTTCCCTATAGTTAAGTCTGTTTTTTGGTTTCTTTCTCTCACTGTCTGTCTTCCCCCTTGATCATTTGTTTTGTTTCTTAAATTCCATATGAGTGAAATCATATGATATTTGTGTTTCTCTGACTGACTTATTTCTCTAAGTCTATCCATGTGGTTGTAAATGGGAAGATTTCATCCTTTTTTAGTGCTAAGTAAAAGTTCTGTTGGATATTTGTTATGTTCTAGGCAGTATAAAACAGTCTCTGCCCAGGAAAGCTTATAGTTGTGTGTGAGACAAGCAAATGAATAGTTAGAATGTGATGTGAAGCATTTTGGGCAAATGTATGCTAAAAGAGCTCCTAGAATCATAAAAGAAGGCATCTATACCAAACATGGATGTGAGGAATGGTCTTTTAAAATAAATATACCACCAGCTCTTTTCTCACTCATTTCCAATCATTCGCCACTCTCTTTAAATCCTTTGCCAACTGCCTTTCTTTTCTCTTGGGCTCAGTTTTTTCTCTCTGAAACAACTATTAAGCAAGAACTCTGTCCTAAGTCTCACTTTAGTCAACTTTCCTCATCTTTTCTTATCCACTGTGGTGGGGATTGTGCTAAGGAAGTACTGTCCTTTTGTCCAAAGCAAGTTCTGCGGCCCTAGGTCCACCTCCAACCTAGATCCAATCCAGTCTCCTCCCTCCTGAGATCCTGTTCTCCTTTTCCAACATATATCTCCTCTCTCTCTCTCTCTCTCTCTCTCACACACACACACACACACACACACACACACACTCCCGTCCCCTTCTCTAATAGCATGGGAGGCCACTTCTACCCCCCATCCCTAGCAGTCACTCTTGAGCCCCTTTCTTTCAAATAATTTTTCCTCAGTCCATAAGCACTAGATTATCTCCCATCCCGAAACAAATAAAACAAAAACTTTAATTTTTTTCTTAGGTCATTGTTTCTTCTGTGTGTTCCATGTTGTTCTCCTTGCTGCCGCAATTTAAAAATAGTCATCACTCCTGCCTTCCCTTCTCCCAATTGTTCTTTGTACACTTTGTCTTCTGCCCTCATTCTTGTCCTGAAATTAGTCTGATGAAAGTCATTACAACTTTCAAATGGATGGTAGACCACTTCCAGTGTTTATACTACGTGGTGTTCAAAGCCCTTCTTGAAGGGCTCATTTACTTGACTTTGGGATATCCTGACTCTGCTGCTCTTCAGTCTAGCTGGTGGTTGTTTCTCATATTTCTCTGGGAGCAATGCTTCCTTGGGCTACTGTTTTTGCTCAGTTAATATTACCCAATGGTAAACTTTCCAAAAAATCAAATTTAAATAAAATATCCAAATAAGTTAAATAGAAAAGACTAGAAAAAAATTCCTATGCAATGATTAACCCAATGATTAATATCATTAATAGCAACATAAACTGATATCAGTCCAAGAAATATTAACCAAGATTTAAGGACATTTAATAATAAAAGGGTCAATTTGTTAAGGTAACAATCTTGTGCTCGCTTTGGCAGCACATATACTAAGATGGTATAACAATCCTGAATATATATACCTATCAACTACACTTCAATATATGAGACAAAAGCAGAAGAAATTAAAAGAAGTAATGGACAAATTAACAATTATAGTTAGAGATTTTAACATTTCCTTTCAGTATAATTGACCTAGTTAGTATTTATAGAACATTCCATCCAACAATAGTAGAATATGAATTCTTTTCAGGATATATGGCATACTGAACAAGACACACCATATTATGGGCCATAAAAATTCCTAAATAGAAAAGAATTGAAATCATGTCCTTTGGAATTTAAATTGGAAATCAATAAGAAGATATAAGGAAAATCTCCAAATACTTGAAAATTAACATGACTTTTAATAACAAGGATTAAAGAAGAAATCACAAAATGAAATATTTCGAACTGTTACCTGAAGAACTCGAAAAAGGAGTGAATTAAACACAAAGTGAGAAATGGGAAGGAGACTAATAATACAGTAGTAGAAATCAAAGAAATAGAAAATGGACAAAAATAAGGAGAATTAATGAAATTAAAAGCTGGTTATTTCTATCATATGATCTCCCTGATATGAGGAAGTGGAGATACAACATGGGGGGTTGGGGGGGGGCAGGAAAAGAAGAAAAGAAACAAGATGGGATCGTGAGGGAGACAAACCATAAGTGACTCTTAATCTCACAAAACAAATGAGGGTTGCTGGGGGGACGGGGATCAGGAGAGGGGGGTGAGGTAATGGACATTGGGAAGGGTATGTACTATGATTAGTGCTGTGAAGTGTGTAAACTTGGCGATTCACAGACATGTACCCCTGGGGATAAAAATACATTATATGTGTATTTTAAAAAAAGCTGGTTATTTGAAATGAATCAACAAAAGTACCATTTATCCAGACTGGTCAAGAAAGAGAGGGCAAAAATTGCTTACTTTGGGAATGACAATGGAGTATTACTACTTGAGATATTTAAAAAATAATAAGGAAATATTATGAGCAACTTCGGGCCAATAAACTTGACAAATGAATTGATAAATTCCTACCAAAGCTCACTCAATAAACAGATAGACCATGTGATTTAGCAATTACATCTCTAGGAGTCTATGGGAGAGAAATGAAAATTTGTTTATGTGCATGTATAGCAGCATTGTTCATAATAACTGAAATGTAGGAACAACCCAAATGTCCATCAACTGATGAATAATAAACAAAATGTGGTTTACCCATACAATGAATATTACTCAGCTATAAAAAGAAAATGAAGTACTGGGGCATCTGGGTGGCTCAGTGGGTTAAAGCCTCTGCCTTCGGCTCGGGTCATGGTCCCGGGGTCCTGGGATCGAGCCCCGCCTTGGGCCCTCTGCACTGCGGGGAGCCTGTTTTCTCCTCTCTCTCTCTCTGCCTGCCTCTCTGCCTACTTGTGATCTCTGTCAAATAAATAATAAACAAAATCTTTTAAAAAATGAAGTACTGATACATGGTACATGTTATAATAAAGGTGAATGTTGAAGACATTATTCTAAGTGAAAGAAACCAGAATTCCATTTATAGGAAATCTCCAAAATAGGCAATTTTAGAGAGAGAGAATGTAGATTAGTGATTGCTTTAGGGTAGGTGGAGGGGGTGGTGATAGATAAAGTGTATGGGGTTTGAGGTGATGGAAATGTCCTAAGATTTATTGTGATGATAGTCCTGCAACTTTTTGAATCTAAAAATTGCATTGAATTGTACACTTTAAATGGGGGAATAATATGGTATGTGAATTATAGCTCAATAAAGCTGTTATATAAAGAAAAAGGTAGATAACCTGAATAGCCACTATCTACTAAAGAAATTAAATTCATAATTTAAAACCTTCCCCAAAAGAAAACTCCAGTCCCAGATGTATTCATTGGTGATTCTACTTAACATTTTAGGAAAAACAGCATCAGTTTTACAAAAACCCTTCTAAAAACTAGAAGAGAAAGACAACACTTAACAATTAATTCTGTGAGGCTACCTCACTTTTTTTTTTAACTATTCAGTTAGCTATTGTATAGTACATAATTACTTTTGATGTAGTGTTTAATGATTCATTAGTTAAGTATAACAGCCAGTGCTCCTCACAGGAAGTGCCCTCCTCAATACCCATCACCCTATTACCCCTTTCTCCACCTCCTCCCCTGTGAAGCCCCCAGATTGTTTCTGGGGTTCACAGTCTCTCATGGTTCATCTCCCTCTCTGATTTCTCCCCTTTCGGATTACCCTCCTTTCCCCTATGGTACTTCTTGCTATTGCTTATGTTCCACAAAGGGGTGAAACCATATGATAATTGTCTTTTTGTCCTTGACTTATTTCACTTAGCATAATCCCCTCCAGTTCATCCATGTCGATGCAAATGGTGGGTATTCATCCTTTCTGATGGCTGAATAATATTTCTTTATGTATATGGACCACATCTTCTTTGTCCATTCATCTGTTGAAGGTCATCTCAGCTCCTTCCACAGTTTGGCTATTGTGGACATTGCTGCCATGAACATTGGGGTGCACATGCCCTTTCTTTTCACTACATCTGTATCTTTGGGGTAAATACCTAATAGTGCAATTGGTGGGTCATAGGAAGCCCACCATCACCTTGATACCAAAGTCAAAGGCATGACCAGAAAAGAAAGCTACATACCAATATTACTAGTGAATATAAATCTAAAAATCCTTAACACAATTTTAGCAAATTAAATCCAGCAATATATGATAATAATAATAATACATCATGAGTATTATGGACTGAATTGTGTCCCCTCTAAAATTTGTATTTTGAAGGCTTAACCCCAATGTAACTGCAGTTGGAGATAGGGCCTTTAAAGAGATAACCAAGCATCAGTGAAGTCATAAAGCTGTGGCCCTTATCCCATAGGACTGATGTCCTTATAAGAAGAGGGAGAGAGCGCCTGGGTGGCTCAGTGGGTTAAGCCTCTGCCTTCAACTCAGGTCATGATCTCAGGGTCCTGGAATCGAGTCCCACATTGGGCTCTCTGCTCGGCAGGGAGCCTGCTTCCTCCCCTCTCTCTCTCTGCTTGCCTCTCTGCCTACTTGTGATCTCTCTCTGTCAAATAAATAAATAAAATCTTAAAAAAAAAAAAAGAAGAGGGAGAGATGCCAGAGCATATGCACAGATGAAAGGCCATGTGAAAACTCAGCAAAAACATGAATGTCTGCAAGGCAGGAAGAAAGGTCTCACTAGAAACCAATCCTGCTAGTGCCTCAATCTTGGGCTTTCAGGCTCCAAAAGGTGAGATAGGAAGTTTTCAATTGTTTACGTCCCTCAGTCTGTGGTATTCTGTTAGGGAAGCTCCAGGAGACTAACATAATGACCAAATGGAGTATATCCCAAGAATGTAAGTTTAGATTAACATTAAAAAATATTAAGCTGATTTTTTCATATTAACTGACTTTAAGAAAAAAAAGAAAGAATTTGATAGCCTCAACAGACATAGAAAGAACATCTGACAATCTTCAACAATCACTCATGGAAAAAAAAAAAGTTTCAGGAAACTAGGTGTGAAAGAAACCTTTCTCAACCTGATGAAGAACAGCTAATATTATATTTAATGGTGAAAGACCTATACTTGTCTGCTAGGGTCAGGAATGAGACAAAGATGTTCTCTGTCACTACTCTTATTCAATATCTTATTGCAACTGAATCCTATAATAAGATTGGCAAAAGAAATAAAAGACATTTATATTGGAAAAGAGAAGTGAAATTATTTTAATTATCAGTTGATGAAATTGTCTAGATATTCCATGGAATTTACAAAAAAGAAACACTCCTAGAAATAATTGACTTTTGGGACGCCTGGGTGACTCAGTTGGTTAAGTGGCTGCCTTCGGCTCAGGTCATGATCCCAGCATCCTGGGATCGAGTCCCACATCGGGCTCCTTGCTTGGCAGGGAGCCTGCTTCTCCCTCTGCCTCTGCCTGCCACTCTGTCTGCCTGTGCTCACTCTCTCTCTCTCTCCCTCTCTCTCTGACAAAATAAATAAATTTAAAAAAAGAAATAATTGATTTTTATTAGTCTCAAGATATGAAGTCAATATAGAAAAATCAATTGTATTTCTGCATATTAGCAAAAACTGTTGGAAGTTGAAAAATAATATAGATTATAATAGTAAAAACCATAAAATACTTAGGGACACATTAAACAAAATACATGTAAGAATTACACACAAACTTCAAAACATTACTGAAAAAATTAAAGAAGACTTAAATGGAGAGATATGTTATATATCTGGCTCAGAAGAGTTAATATTAAGATGTCAGTGATCCCTGGGGACTCCTGGATGGCTCAGTCAGCTAAGTGTCTGCCTTAGCTCAGGTCATGATCCCTGGGTCATGGGATAGAATCTCACATTGGGCTCTCTGCTCTGCAGAGAGCCTGCTTCTCCCTCTGCCTGCCACTCTATCTACTTGTGCGCTCTCTCTTTCTTTCTGACAAATAAATAAATAAAATCTTAAAAAAGGGAGTTCCTGGGTGGCTCAGTCATTAGGCATATGCCTTCAGCTCTGGTCATGATCTCAGGGTCCTGGGATCCAGCCCCACATAGGGCTCCCTGCTCAGTAGAGAGTCTACTTCTTCTGCTTCCCCTGCTTGTGCTCTCTCTGTGGCTGTCTCTCTCACTTTCTGTCACTTAAAAAAATATGTCAATCATCCCTGAATTGATATCCAAATCTAATGCAATCTCAACTCAAATTCCAGCAGATTTTTTGAGGAAATTAATAAGATTTTCTAAAATATATATAGAAATGAAAAAAACTTGGGACAATTTCCAAAATAGCTTTTTTTTTTTGGAAAAGAAAGAAATTGGATGATTTGCTATGTAAATCAAGAATTTAAAGATGTACAGTACCCATGTTGATATGATATACCAACATGTGGTGTGGTACAAGCCTCTATACCACTTCAGAATAATGGAGTTCAGAAATAAATCCAAATCTATTGATTGATCTGAAAAGGTAATAAGGTTTGAAAAGGTAATAAGGTTATTCAGAAATAAATCCAAATCTATTGATTGATCTGAAAAGGTAACAAGCCTCTATACCACTTCAGGATAATGGAGTTCAGAAATAAATCCAAATCTATTGATTGATCTGAAAAGGTAATAAGGAAAAGCCTTTCCATAGGGAAAGGATAATCTTTTCGATAAATGGTGCTGGAACATTTTGAAATCTACAAGCAATGAAACAAACCACAAAGCTTCCTTCATACTGTACGAAACAACTAAAAGTGGATCATTGACTTAGACTAAGGGTGATAGCAAAAACACTACTAGAAGGCAACACCAAACATATTTTTTTGTGAATCTAAACAAAGATTTCTTGGGTAAGATATGGAAATCGGGAGAATAAAAAATGAATACATTTGATTTCATCAAAATTAAAACTTCTGCTTTTCCAAATTTACTGTTAAGAAAATGAAAAGACGAGGTACAAACTGTGATTTGCAAAACCTGTATCTGATAAAGGAGTGTATCCATAATATAAAAATAACATATATTATGTGTGTGTTACACACACAATGTTACATTAATTTTGGGTGTATATTAGTGACTTGACAAGTCCATGTTATGCGAGGCTCACCATAAGTGGGGCTACCGTCTATCCCTATACAGTGCTGTTACTGTACATACCTATATTCTCTGTGCTGTGCCTTTGATCCCCGTCACTTATTTATTCCATAACCCGAAGCCTGTACTTCCCACTTCCCCTCACCCATTTTACCCACCCCCGACCCCCTATCCTCTGGCAACACCAGTTTATTCTCTGTATTTATACATCTGTTTCTACTTCTTTTTGTTTCTTTGTTCATTCTTTTTTTTTTAAAGTGTCCATTTAAGTGCAATCATATTGTCTTTGTCTTTCTCTGTCTGAAAATTTCACTTAGTGTAATACCCTCCAGGTCTATCCTTGTTGTAGAAAATGACAGGTCTTAGTCTTTTTTTATGGCTGGGTGATATACCACTGCGTATATATGCCATATTTATCCATTCATCTATCAATGGACATTAAGTTATTTTGGTTGTTGTAAATAATGGTGCAACAAACACGGGGGTGCATGTATCTTTTCAGATTAGTGTTTTTATTGGGTTAAGTGCTAAGAAGTGGAATTATTTGATTGTACACTATTTTCACTTTTGATTTTTTGAGGGACCTCCATACTGTTTTTCACAGTTGTTGCACCAGTCCACATTCTCACCAACACGGCATAAGGGTTCCTTTTTCTCCACATCCTTGCCAACACTTGTTACTTATCTTTTTGATTCTAGCCATTCTGACAATATCTTACTATGGTCTTGATTTGCATTTCCCTGATGATTTGTAACCTGGAGCATCCTTGCATGTGTGTGTTTGTCATCTGTATATTTTCTTTGGAAAATTGTCTAATCTTGTCCCCTCCCCATTTTTTAATCAATTTTTTTTTAGTGTTGTATAAATTCTTTATGTGTTTTGGATATTAACCCTTTATTGGGTATATCATTTGAAACTGTCTTTTCCATTCAGTAAATTACCTTTTTGTTTTGTTAATGGTTTCTTTCACTGTGCAAAAGCTTTTTATTTTGGTGTAGTCCCAATAGTTAATTTTTGCTTTTGTTTCCCTTGCCTGAGGAGGAAGGAAATACATTGCTAATGACAATATCCAAGGTATTACTCCCTATGTTTCCTTTTAGGAATATTATGATTTTAGTTCTCACTTTTAGGTCCTTAATCCATTTTATTTTTGTGTATGGTATAAGAAAGTGGCCCAAGTTCTTTTTTTTTTTTTTTTTTTTGCATGTAGCTGTACAATTTTCCCAACATCAATTATTGGAAAGACTGTCTTTCCCCTCATTGTATATTCTTGCTTCCTTTGTTGTAGATTAATTGGTCATATAAGTGTGGGTTTATTCCTAGGCTTCCTATCCTGTTCCATTGATCTGCGTGTCTATTTTTATGACAGTATCATACTGTTTTACTAAAGCTTTGTAGTGTATCTTGGAACTTGGGATTGTGATACTGCCAGTTGTGTTCTTCTTTCCCAAGATTGCTTTTCCTGTTTCAGGTGTCTTGTAGTTCCATACAAATTTTCAAATTCTTCTAGTTCTATGAAGAGTGCTGTTGGTGTTTTGATAACAGTTTCATAGAATCTGTAGGTTGCTTTGGCTAGTATGGACATTTAAACAATATTCTTCCAATCCATGAGCATGATATGTCTTTCTGTTTGTTTGAGTTGTCTCCAATTTCTTTCAACAATGTCTTATACTTTTCAGAGCATAGGTCTTTCATCTCCTTGTTAAATTTATTCCTAGACATTTTATTCTTTTTGGTGTAACTGTAAATGGGACTATTTTCTTAATTTCTCTTTGTGTTACTTTGTTGTCAGTGTATAGAAAAGCAGAGATTTCTATATGTTAATTTTGTATCCTACAAATTTACTGAATTCATTTGTCATTTCTAGTAGCTTTTTGGTGGAGCCTTTAAGGATGTTCTATATATGGTATGATGTCATGTGCTAACAGTGACAGTGTTACTTATTCCTTACCAATATGGATACCTTTTATTTCTAATTGCTATGGCTCAGAATTCCAGTACTATATGGACTAAAGGTGGTGAGAGTGGATACCTTTGTCTTGTTCCTGACCTTAGAGGAAATTTCTAAGTATTTCACCACTGAGTGTAATGTTAGCTGTGGGTATTTCATATATGGGCTTTATGTTGTTGAGGTATATTCCCCCTAAACCCACTTTTTTGAGAATTTCTCTCAGAAATGGATGTCAAATATTGTCAAATGTTTTCTCTGCATCTATTGAGATGATATTATTTTTATTCTTCATTTTGGTAATATGGTATATCACATTGATTGATTTGCAAATATTGAACCATCCTTATATCCCCAGAATTAATCCCACTTGATCATGGTGAATGATCTTTTTATTCTTGCTGTTAAATGCAGTTTGGTAATGTATCGTTGAGGATTTTTCATCTATGTTCACCAGAGATATTGGCCTACAGTTCTCTTTTTTTTGTATTGACTTTGTCTGGATTTTGTATCCAAATGCTGGTCTCATAGAATGTATTTGGAAGCTTTTATTCCTCTTCTATTTCTGGAATAGTTTGAGGACTATTGATATATTAAATGCTTATAAATATTTAAATGTTTGGTAGAATTCACCTGTGAATCCATCTGGTCCTGGACTTTTGTTTGTTGGGAATTTTTTGATTACTGACTCAATTTCATTACTAATAATTGGTATGTTCAGATATTTTTTTTGTTTCAGTTTTGAAAGATTGTATGTTTCTTCCTAGAAACATTTTTTTTTGGTTGTCTAATTTATCCAATTTGTTGGCCTATAATTTTTCATAGCCTCATAACCCTCTGTATTTCTTTTGAAAAATATTTATTTATTTGAAAGAGAGATAGAAGCAGAGAAAGAGACAGACAAGCAGACCCCATGCTAAGTGTAGAGCTTGACAGGGGCTTAATCTCACGATGCTGAGATTGTGACCTGAGCTGAAATCAAGGGTCAGACACTGAACTGACTGAGCCACCCAAGTGCCCCTTTAAAAATTTTATTTATTTGAGAGAGAGAGAGAAAGAGAGAAAGAGAGAATGAGTGGGGGAGGGGAAGAGAAAGAGGGACAAGCAGACTCCCTGATGAACATGGAGCCCAACAAGGGGCTTAATCCCAGGACCTTGAGATCACGACCTGAGCCAAAGTCAGATCCTTAACTTACTGAGCCACCTGGGCGACCCAGCCCTCTGAATTTCTGTGGTGTTGGTTGTTACTTCTCCTTTCCATTTCTGATTTTATTTATCCGAGTCCTTCCTCTTTTTTTCTTGATGAGTCTGGCTAAAGGTTTATCAATATTGTTTATCTTTGCAAAGAAATAGCTTTTGGTTTTATTGATCTGTTGTATTTTTAGTCTCTATTTCATTTATTTCTTCTCTGATCTTTATTATACCCTCCCTCCTATGAACTTTGGGGTTTGTTTTTCTTTTTCTAGCTTTTTTTTTTTGGGTGTAAGTGTAGTTTGTGTATTTGAGATTTTTTCTTATTTCTTGAGGTAGGCCTGTATTTTATAAATTTCCCTAGACTTGCTTTTTCTGTGTTCCAGAAATTTTGGACTGTAGTTTTTTTCCCATTTGTCTACATGTGTTTTTATTTATTTGTTTATTTTAAAGATTTTATTTATTTATTTGACAGAGAAAGAGCACAAGCAGTGAGAGTGGCAGGGAGAGTGAGAGGCAGGATCCCCGTTGAACAGGGAGCCCAAGGCAGGCCTCAATCCCAAGATCCCATGATCATGACCTGAGCCAAAGACAGATGCTTAACTGACTGAGCCATCCAGGCATCCTTGTAATTGATTTCTATTTTCATGCCATTGTGGTTGGAAAAGATGATATGATGATATGATTTTAGTTCTCTTAAATTTCTTAAGACTTGTTTCATGGCCTAACATATGATCTATCTTGGAGAATACTCCATGTACACTTGAAAATAATCTGTATACTGCTGTTTTGGGATGCAATGTTCTGTATCTATTTGGTCTAATGCTTTATTTAAAGACACTATTTCCTTATTGATTATTTGCCTGAATGGTATATCTATTGATGTAAGTGAGGTGTTAAAGTCCTCTACCAGTATTGCATTGTTGTCAATTTCTCCCTTTGTTAAGATTTGTTTTATATATTTAGATGCTCCAATGTTTGGTGCATAGATAATTACAATTGTTATAGACTCTTGTTGGATCAACCCTTTGACATTAGGTAATGCCCTTCTTTGTCTCTTGCTAGTCTTTGGTTTAAAGTTTGTTTTGTTTGCTTAAAATTTTGCTGCTACTTTGATAAGTGATTGCTCTACTTTTTTTGGTATGTTTCCTTTTACTTGTGATTTTTTCCTTTCATAATTATCTTACTTCTGATTATGACCTTTTCTTTTCCATTTAAGAAGTCCCTTAAACATTTTTTTATGTGGCTAAATTAGTGTTAATGAACTTCTTTAACTATTGTTTTCTGGGAGACTATCTCTCCTTCAATTCTGAATGATAACCTTGCCAGCAGAGAATTCTTGGTTGTAGCTGAAAAATCAGCTGATAGCCTTATGGGGTTTCCCTTGTATGTTGTTACCAGTTGCCTCTCTCTTGATGATTTTAAAATTCTCTATCTTTAATATTTACCATTTTAATTATTATGTGTCATGATGTGGACCTCCTTGTGTTCATTTTGTTTGGAACTTCTGTGATTCTTGAAGCTGGATGTTTTTCCCCTTTCCAGGTTTGGAAATTTTTCAGCTATTATATCTTCAAGTATGTTTTCTGTGCCTTTCTCTCTTTTTCTAGGACCCCTATAATACAAATGTTTCTTTGCTTGATGTAGTCCAAGAGATCCTTTAAGGTATCCTCACATTAAACATTCCTTTTTCAGAAAGAACTCTTATCGTAACAAGAAGACAATGTGACTTAAAAATGCATAAAATATTTGAACAGTATTTCATCCCCCCCATCAAAAAAGGAAAATAAGAATGCAGAAAGATTCTCAACATCATTAGTAATTAGGGAACTGCAAATTAAAGCTATAATGAGATGTCACTACATATCTTTCTAGAATGAATGAGATTAAGGAGATTTTAATCTCCCTGATAATAAGAACAGTTTTTAGAAGGGATATGGAGTAACTAGAACTAGTATACTATCTGTGGATATGAAAATAGTGTCGCTTTGGAAAAATGTTTCAGTTAAAAAAAATTAAAACCTGCAATGCCACCACTTGGTATGTACCCAGGAGATTTGAAAATATATCTTTACACAGACACCTATGATTGTTTATGGTGTTTTATCCATAAAAGTCTCTAATTGGAAACAAGACAGTGCACATCAACTGAAGAATGCCAAAACATTGTAAGAATCCATACAGTGGGACACTTGGCAATTTAAAGAAATGAATTACTGACACATGCATCAACCTGGAGGAATCTCTGAAACCTTACCCTTGTATAGAAAGTCTAACACAAAAGAGTATACACTGTACAATGCTATTTATATGAAACTAGGGAAAAAAATCTATAAAGAAGAAAACAAAATAGTGGTTTCCAAAGGCCAGGTTGGAGGGGGATGACTGGCTGGTAAGGGGATATGGTTTGGGGATGATAGCATTACCTATGATGATTGATGTGTTAGCCACACAGTTTTTTATTGGTCACACTTAACCAAATTGTATACTTAAAACAGGTAGATTTCACTATGTGTAACTTGGACATCTGTAAAAATTATTTTGTTTAGAATGCTATAAGAATGCACAGTACATGAGGCATACCTGGAATTGTTTGGGTAGGTTGGCAGGCTTGAAGGAATTTTTGGAAAAGCAGAAGCTGACTGGGAGCTCCATGAATGCAGGAGGGTGTCTTTCTTGTGCACTACTGTGTATCCAGTCTCTGTCCTTGTGCTCAGCACATGGTGTGTGCTCAGTAGAAACCTACTGATTGAATGAAGAATGATAGTCTTTCCGACTGTCAAAGAATGAAGATTGGGACCAAGAGAGAGCAGTGTGAATTTCCAGAGATTGGCAAGGAGAGGACAGGAAAGTAGAATAAGCTAATTATGTGGAGCCCTCAGTGCCACAATTGTACATATTAACTATACTCTAATGATAGTAATATTAAAGCTATGTTCTGTCAAAACCAAACAAATAAATACATGATCTTAAATTTTTTTTTTAATTTTATTTATTTGACAGAGATCACAAGTAGGCAGAGAGGCAGGCAGAGAGAGAGAGGAAGGGAAGCAGGCTCCCCGCTGAGCAGAGAGCCCGATGTGGGTCTCGCTCCCAGGACCCTGAGATCATGACCTGAGCCGAAGGCAGAGGCTTTAACCCACTGAGACACCCAGGGGCCCCCATGATCTTAAATTTTCAAGGAGGGAAAATAATACACGAATTCCTCTGGTAACAGTGTGGATGGAAGCTAATGGAGAGGAGAAAGTTTGGAGTTAGTGAGGAGAGCATTTGGGAGGCTGTTGAGACATGTGGGTCAAAGGAAAGTTCAAATGTAGTAGAAATGAACATAAAGAAGGTCTTGGAGATCTTTATCCTTTCCTTTTTGTGGACTTTTGATTTGGGCCTAGAAAATATTTTCCTCTTAAAAACAATTTCTCTGATTATTTAGAGTAATCCATGGCACAAAGATTAGAAAATTAAACATAGAAGAAAATTAACATGTCTATTAATTTTATCAACTTAAAAATTTTAGTATATATACTTCTGATTTGTGTACTTGTGATTGTATGTATTTTTTAAACAAATATGAAGGTTAGATGAAAAAATGTTAAGTTGGAAAACTGCAGTTTAAGGAGTTTTAGGTAGTTTCTGCTTTCTAGGGTAGACCCTTCCTTTGTGTTGGGAGATATCCTTCATTCTAGAAGAAGTCCCAAATTGCTGAGGAAGTGACCCCAGTGTAGAAATTTCAGCCTGAGTTGTGTTCTGTTTAGTAGAAGTTGATAACTGGTGGTAACATGATTTGCCCCTTACACTTGAAGATATTTTCTACATACAATTGGAAACTTCAGCTCCTTATGCCTGACTGTGAATGGGGGTCCATATTTGGGCAAAGGCAATGACATTTGTCCAAGTAATTGCTTTCAGGTGGAGGGACTGGTAGACAGTGACTGGACTGCCTATCAGACAGTGTGACCTGGACTGAATGAGGTCTTGGGGAATGTTCTTTGGATTTCTTACATTGCGAAGGACTGGATCATGAGGATTAGATCAGAGTCTAGTTGTTGTTCACCTGTCCAATCATCCCAGGACAGAAAATGGAATAAATATTACGTTAGAGGAGAAAAGGATGGCTATAGTCTGGAGGGCAAAGTGGGTCAATGTTTCAAAGGAGACAGTTGACCAAAGAGTCACAACAATGGTATGAAACAGGGTGGGGACCTGAAGGTGTCCTATATTTCTCCCAACCTTATTCCTAGAAAGTTTTAAGGACTATGGAATTATCAAGAAAAAACAAGTTTTTTTTTTAAGGTAAGGAAGTGGAGGGAGCTGTCTAGAAAAATATTGCTGAGGAAGGGGAGTTTATTAATAATAGAGCAGTTATAAGATCACCACTGTAACCGGATCAAAAGCAAAAAAAGTATAATTCTAGAGAATGCTCCATCTTTTTAGGCTGCTATCACAAGACACCATCAACCAGGTAGCTTATAAACAACAGAAATTTATTTCTCACAGTTCTGGAGGCTAGGAAATCCAAGACCAGGAACTGGGAGATTCAGTGTCTGGTGATAAGCTACTTCCTGGTTCCAGATGAATGTCTTCTTATCTCCCCCCATGTGGGAAGGGGCAAGACAGCTCTTGGGGTCTCTCTCATAAAAACACTAATCCTATTCATGAGGGCTCCACCTTCTATCTGAATCACCTCTGAAAGACTCCCCACCTCCTAATACCATTACACTGGGGATTAGGTTTCAATATATGATTTTTTTGGGGGGGAAGTGTACAGTAGTAACTCACTTTTTTTTAAAAGTAGATTTTGGGTCTAAGCATAAATTAGACTAATAGAAAACTTTGGTTTCTTGCTATTTTGAAAAATATTTAGACTATCTTGTGCTATTCTGAGAATTAAATATTCAATTACTATATATCCCATTGAATTTTACCTATTCTAGATTAATAAAAATTTTTAAAATGTACAAATAAATGCTAATAGGGTGCAGTTTTTTGATAAGCTTTATAGCTCTTTAGGTTATTTTGCTCTAATGAGTTTTTGAACGGGCCTATAGGTCAGTAGTAAAAGGCATAAGTTCTGGGGTGAGATTGGTTCGTGTTCTACTTCTATTTAAACAGAAATGACTTTGAGTGATAGGTAATTTCTTTAAGCTGCAGGTTCTTCTGTAAAACATGGGTAATGCCTTGCTCAAAACTGTCCTGAGGATTTTATGAAATAATCCATATTAAATGCTTTGTACTTAAGATGTTCTCAGTGTTCATCACAGTGAGGATAGGAAATGCTATTTCTATTATTAAAAGAGAATTATAAACTTAACAAATTTAAATCTGAAAGCTCTTTGGTCAAAATCCCCTTTTTCAAGTCTTTTTTAAATTGGTATATAATTATCATACAATGTTATGTTTTAGGTATGCAATATATTGATATAACAATTCCATACATACGTTATTAGGGTTCACCACAATACATGTAGTCACCATCTGTCACTATACAACATTATTGCAATGTTATGGATTATATTTCATATACTGTATTTTTCCATCTCTCTGACATTTATTTTGTAACTAGAAGTTTGTACCTCTTAATCCCCTTTGTCTATTTCACCCATCTACTTTCTGGTAACCATGAATATGTTCTTTGTATTTAAGAGTCTGTTTTTTGTTGTTGTGCATTTTTTTTTTTTTAGATTCCATGTATAAATGAAATGATATGGTATTTGTCTTTCTCGGTCTGACTTATTTCCCTTAGCATAATGCCCTTTAGGTCTATCCATGTTGTTGCAGATCACAAGATTGCATTCTTTTTTATGCCTGTGTAATATCCCATGGTGTATTTATACCAAACCTTCTTTATCCATTCATCTGTTTATGGACACTGGTTGCTTCCATCTTGGATACTGTAAATAATGTTGCAGTAAATCTAGGAGTGCATGTATCTTTTCAAATTAGTGTTTTTGTTTTATCTGGGTAAATACCCAGTGGTGAAAATTATTGGATGACATGGTACTTCTACTTTTAATTATTTGAGGAAACTCATACTGTTTTCCACAGTGGATGTACCAATTTACAGTCCCATCAACAATGCATGAGTGTTCCCTTTTCTCCACATCCTTGCCAAACTTATTTTTAGTCTTTTTATACTTATCATTCTGCCTGGAGTGAGATGTCTCATTATGGTTTTGATTTACATTTCACTATTTATTAGTGATGTTAAGCATCTTTTTGTGTGTCTGTTTTCTATCTGCATGTCTTCTTTGGAAAAATTCAGGTCCTCCACCTGTTTTTTAATTGGATTGTTTTTTGGTGTTGAGTTGTATATGTCTATGTATTTTGAATATTAACCTTCTTATTGGAAATGCCAGTTGCAGATATCCTCTCTCATTCACTAGGTCACCTTTTAGTTTTGTTGATGGTTTCCTTTGCTGTGCAAAGAGTTTTTACATCAGTGTAATCTTAATAGTTTATTTTTGTTCTTGTATCCATTCATATCCATAAATATGTTGCAAAAGGTGATGTCCAAGAGATTACTGCTTATGTTTTCTTAAAGGGGTTTTATGATTTCATTTTTTAAATTCTCATTTTTATTTTATTTTTTCCTTTAGTTTGGTTGTTTTCCATTACCCTGTCTTCCAGATCACTGACTTGTTCTTCTACAAACTGTAATGTGCTGTTGATTCCCTTCAGTCTATTTTTAAATTTTAGGTATTGAATTTTTTCATTGTTTTTTTTTTTCAGGTTTTCTATTTTTTTGTTGTTGTTGGCATTCTCACTGAGTTCCTCCACTTTTTTGTTAAGTCCAGTTAGTATCTTTATGACCATAACTTTGAATTTTTTATCGGACATATTGCTTAACTGTTTCATTTAGCTCTTTGTGGTTTTTGTCTTATTCTTTCATTTGGGACACATTCTTCTGTCTTCTCATTTTGTCTAACTCTCTGTGTTTGTGTGTAGGTGTTGGGCAGGTCAGCCATATCTCCTGGTCTTGAAAGTAGTGGCTTTGTACAGAAGAGATCCTGTGGCGCCTCACAGTGCAATGCCCCCTGGTCATCAGACCATGTACTTCAGGGGTGTCCTCTGTATGGGCTGTTTGGCCCTACTGCTGTGGCTGAGCTCCAACTGCTTTCTGCCCAGCTGGGTGCAATGACCCACTTTGCCTACTATGAGCACAGTGGGTAGGGTTTGTTTTGCTGTGGAGAGGCCTGAGGCCACCAGGGGTTCATTGGTGAGTGGGAGCAGCAGTCAGCCTACATGTTGGCAATTAGCTTCCCTGCCACAGTTGTGGGCACGCTGAATGTCAGGACTTGCTGCCTGAGCAGCCAGCTAAGAACCTGGGCTATTGGAACTGTGGATATTACGTGTGTGGAGTTATCTTCCCTTCTGGCCAGAGCTGCTTATAGGGTGTGGTGTCTGTGGTATTCCATTTGTGATTAGGCTCACTGTGGGTTTGGTTCCTGGCCATGTCTTCACCCCTCCTACCCTTTTCAAGTTGGCCTTCTCTTTGCCATTCACTGTGGAAGGTCTGTTTTGCTGGTCTTCAGGTCACTTTCAGAGTTAGTTGCATATATGTAGCTGACATCTCAGTGTGTTCATGGGATGAGGTGAGCTCAGGATCCTACTACTGTGCCATCTCTCTGTCTCCCTTCTTGATCTCAACTCTTTAGACAAGAATGTGATCTAAAGAAAGACTGGTAAACTACATTCCCTCCCTGTCCCCATGGATGCTGAGGGACCCAAGTGGGATTGAGGGTCACCTGCTTTAGATTCTGTGGGTTATGCCACGGAGTTTTGCCACTGATCCATCTCTGGCTAGTAAGGACCTGAAATTTGGGTATCTGGTGTGGCTAAGAGAACTTGTAAGTATTTATGCTAATTATTTCATAGTGTTAGCTAGGTTACATATTCCCCAAGGGAATATTTTATTTACCTGTGACTTATATCTAATTCAAAAAAAGGTTTTAGGCTGTTAATAAACAAAAACAATACAAAATGAAAAAAGCAAGGGGATAGGTGCTACTAGGGAATAAAAGTGAAACAATTCTTTTCACCTTGTGGAAGACTTGAACTTTGACTCAGACCTGGACTTGAATGCTGTTTTCTAGCTGGACCTCCTTGGGAAAGTGATCTTCATGCACTTTCCTTCCATAAGATAACATGATTGACTCTACCTTGTTTAAGTGTTTCAATGAGTGAATAAGGAGAGTCAAGAGATGCAGTAGGTAGAATGGTGCTTGTGGTTTGCTCATCCCTTATTCCTCAACACTCTTTTTCAGCTTGAATTTAGTTCTGAGTTTCCTGGAAACTAAAGCAAAAATGAAGTTAATGTCTAGTATAAGATCATATAATTGTTATAAAAGACCTTGGCTTTGAATTTGGGAAGAACTCCTTGGAGTTTCTTATATAAGAAAGCAAATGAGTAGTGTAATGGGTACCTACTACTATAAATATAGATTTATAAAAAGACAAATTTGGCAATTTTTGTATCAACCTTCTTTAAAAGCCAAGGACATAACATTAAATCTTAATTTGTGTAGGCATTTCTAAAGGAAGCTGAGATAATTTGGCTTGAATACATAGCTTCTCAACAGCATGACCTAATGCAAGAATAAAATTAGAAATTCTAAAAATTGTGTGTTTATAAAATGACCTTTAAGTTTTTCGTGAGTATTAGCTCTCAAGTTATCCTTTGGCAAAATGCTAGATTGCTGGGTTGAATACAACCATCAGTTGAATTTCATGCTGCTTATTCCTATAGCAGATGAATTTATTCTGTATTTTCTATGGTCATAACCCAGACTGTCTCTCATTGTGAGGACTAATGTAACACAATTATTTTGAAAGTACTGATTGAAAAAAAATGTTTGACTTTAAGTTTGTGGGTGATTTTATCTGATTGAGATTGGAGGTACTACACAGGGCAAGTCTTCCTCCAGGCTGTTAATTTCATTAAAATTTTAACCTTGAGGTGTATCATGTTCTAATGGAGAGAGCATGGCTTTCTGGTCAGACTGAAGTTTGAATCCTGGCTCTGCCAATTACTAGTCATGTGACCTTCAGAGATCTACTTCCCCTTTCATTTCTTGGAGACTTTGCTTTCCTCATCTGTAAAATGTATCTGAGAAACTCATCCTGTGGAGTGTTCCTGAGAACAGTTGTACATAAAGTGCCCTACACAGGTCTAATTGAGATAGTGAGCGTTGGACTTGGGGTTTATTTAGGTTCTCCACAATCTAATGCTCCAGTCAACAGGAAATAGTTTTCTTATGATGGATTAAGTGTGGATCATCAGACACTCCTGTTCCTTTAAAAAGTCCATCCTCTCAGTCTTGCCTTTCTCTAAAAAGTGGCTACTTCTGGGGCACCTGGGTTGCTCAGTTGAGTAAATGTCCGACTCTTGATTTTGGCTCAGGTCCTCAGAGTCATGAGATCAAGCCCCATGTTGTGCTCCATACACATTGTGAAGTCTACTTGGGATTCTCTCTCTCTCCCTCTCTCCCCACCTCTGCTCATATGCACACACTCTCTAAAATAAATAAAACAAAATATTTAGAAAAGGATTACTTCAATCATCTATGAATTCATTTTAAAAATGAAAATAATGAAGATATGATTAAATAGTCTTGTTGTTCCAGGGTTAGTGCTGTAAGTAAAATTCCCCTCAATTTATTTCATAGTCTACTTACTGATAATAATGTACGATTGTGGTAATAAATGGGTTTTGACCATTTATTCATCAGATTTCTTCAGTAAAATCATTGCCAATATTAGTTATTGAATATTTTAGAATAAATGTTAGCTTAGAATTTAGTAGTCAAATTGATTTCAGACTTCTAAAGAGTTAATATATTCATTTTTCTAAAAAAAGATTTTATTTATTTATTTGAGAGAGCATGTGCATGAGCAGGGGGAGGGACAGTGGCAGAAGGAGGAGCAGACTCCCTGCTGAGCAGGGAGCCCTATGTGGAACTTGATTCTAGGACCCTGGAATCATGACCTGAGCCAAAGGCAGACGCTTAACCAACTGAGCCACCTAGGCGTCCCTGGTATATTCATTAGTAGGAAGCTGAATCTAAATAAGAATTTAAAGTTAATTGTTTTGATTTGATATTTTGCACATTTCATCTTTTAGCATTGCTAGCTCTATTTTTATTTTTGAAATATTTCTAATTCAAAACAATTTTTAAAATTTACATGAAATTAGTCTTTTTTAATTTAAAGGGCCAATCTAACATGAAAACATTGAATTTTTCCATTTTTCACAATATGAGCAGAGGGAGATTTTAGGCCATTCTATTTTTTTCCTACAGTGCTTTAAAAATCCAAACCAACTGGAATTTTGTATAAAATTCATGAATACGTAAAGAATTATATTTTTAGTAAGCTTTACTCTATAGGAAGGAGAAATTTCTTCTTAGTCGGAAAAAAATCTGTGCACTGTCCCCATTTGAATGCCTCCAAAGCAAGAGCTTCTGTGAGAATTTACAGGAACTGTCTTGCTATCAGAATTTTTGGTCAGGAAAATGGAATGGTTTATGTTTCAAGTGCCATTGGCTATCACTTTACTAGCTCTGTCACATGGCAGGTGAGGGAACGAGACTCAGAGGTAATTTGCTGACAAACAGTGCTAATCTGGAAGTGGAATTAGGGCTCCTGATTCCCAGGTGATCACACTAAAATAAGGTGACATGAGAGAGAAAATGCTCTTACCCCAAACGTGATTTGACGCATTTACCCCAGATTTACAGCCATTCTTCCGTACGAGAATTTTGGACAGAATTTCTTTCTTTTTTTTAAATTTTATTTTAAAGATTTTATTTATTTGACAGAGAGCAAGAGATCACAAGTAGACAGAGAGGCAGGCAGAGAGAAAGGGGGAAGCAGGCTCCCTGCTGAGCAGAGAGCCTGATGTGGGGCTCGATCCCAGGACCCTGAGATCATGACCTGAGCCAAAGGCAGAGGCTTAACCCACTGAGCTACCCAAACACCCCTTTGGACAGAATTTCTTTAGCTGATTATTGTGCCATAGATTTCTTGAAGTTTGAGGAAGTCTATGAATTCTTTTTAAGAATAATTTAAAATATTTTAAATACCTTTAAGTGAATATGGTAAAATACATTTTATTAAAAAGGAAACGAAACCAGTGCGTAGTTATCAAAATATTCACCTTTAAAAGAGTATGTACATATATTCTTCCCCATTACACATTAGATAACAAGATCTAGCAGTGCTTCTAATAGCAACTTTAGTGCTTCCCAAGTATGGGAATTTTGAGGGGTAATAGGGAAAAATCTGTAGCCTTTGTGGGAAACCAGTCATAGCCCTGCCAACGTCATGGGGGTTTGTTGCCTATAATAAAAAATGAAGGACATGTTAAATTTCAGTTAGAAGTCTGTGAAAATAGGAGGTGCCTGGCTGGCTCAATCAGTAGAGTATGTGACTCTTGATGTTGTAAGTTTGAGCCACATGTTGGGCGGAGAGGTTACATTAAAAAAAAAAAAAAGACAGGGGAAACAAAGCTATAATTTTTCCTTTTCTTGTTCATAGACACCCTAATTTTCTTGGGAATCCCAAGTTACAAACCTCTGCTCTAAAGTGAAGCTATCTGGGCAAGTAAAGGCTTGAACAGCTACAGTATTTCTGGGCTTCCAACTTAAACATTTGTATTTAAGGACCCAACCTTCAGTTTTTAATTTTAGGTCAGATTATACATCAGATTCTTAGAACCAGATTCTTTGAGTAAAAATCTTAGAAATAAGGCTAAGCATCTTAGAATAATTTTTTGAAGAGTGATCCATAGCTTTTCTGTATCAGAGTACTTTTGAAAGCTTGTTGCCTTGCAGATTTCTGAGCCCTGCCTCATTTTTCCCGGGTCAGAATTTCTGAGGCAAGGCCTGGACACCTGCAAGTTCAACAATCAGTCAAGTGGTTGTCATACAAATCCCAGCTTGGGACTGTCTAGGGTAGCTGAGCTAGTAATGGACATACATGAGCTAGGTGGGAAGATGGCTTCTAGGCAGAGGAGGCGTGATTTTGACAGAGGTTGAAGTCACTCTGCAAACTGTTGTCCTGTTATATTTCTTATGATGATTACATAAACTAGTTCTAAGTCTGCATTCATCTATAATACACATGGATGGGTGAGTGTCTTTTACTGGTTAGGTAAAACCTGAAGTGGGACTATTGAGGCTGCTGGTAGAAGAGGAGGTGAGCTGCTTAGGTTCACCCAGAAGCAAATAGGAGGAAGGATCTGGAATCAGGTGGAGGACACTGACTGGGTTTATCTGCAGCAATGGAACCCTGCCCATTTGGAGGAACAAAACTGCCCTTGGTCAAAACAGCTCATACATACAAGCAGAGACAGTTTGGGAGCCCAATTCTTCATGATCTGATGAGACAGGCTTGCTCCTAAAGGGGGCAGACAACTTTTTGACACTGAGGGCCACTGACATTGAACCTGGGGCGGGTGGGGGGGGTCTTGTCAATTGCCAACTCAGTTGGCCCTTCCTTGGAAATAACTTTGCATTTGTGGGGGCAACTGTCTCCCCTACCTACCCTCCATTCCAATCACCTTACAAAATCAGACCTACTGTGATTTTTAGATTATTCATTACAAAATCAGGTATAAATCTCAGCCCACAACTTCATGTATCACATTTTGATCTTTATTTTTTTCTGACTCAATGAAAAAAAGTATTCCAAGCTTCTGTTCTCTACAGGTGCCTGCTCGCTGAAGGAGTGGAGATCTTTCTGCTACCCTGCGCCATGGCCAGAGATTGGGCTTTTTCCCAGGCTAGCTGGTCAACCTGCAGGCAAGGAACACCATGCAGGTCTTCCTTCTCTGGGCTCTTACAGTCTTGTCATTGCAAGGGTCCTCCCTGACCTGCAGTCTTTCTGCTACTGAACCTCTTTTCTCCCGCTTCCTTATATCCCTGGGGATTCACTTCTTTGTCAAGGACAAAGGAATTCTTTCTCCTTATGTTTCTACCCTAGAGAGTTTGTCTACAATCTCCCTTTCGATGGCATTTTTCCCTCAAAACCCATATTAAAAAAGCCCAAACTGTGTGTGTATACACACATATATATGCACATGTATGTGTATGGCTTAGGCTTTTGGAGTATAAGAGCCAGAAAATGTCCCAGGTAATTCATTGTCATTCTGCCCCATCATAACCCTCCCCTGAAACCCCTGAAACAATGAGCCCCTGAGCCAGTTACCTACTTGAATACGGGGAGATAAAAGAACATGGGTTAATATCTCGATTACTTGTTAGTCACAGGATTCTACTTAATGCTTTTGAAGAAAGACTTATATTCAAGAAAGAAGCCCTGGTAGATTCATCTATGATCTTTGAATCAGGGATCTGGTCCTGTAATTCTGTATCTATGTCCATTCCTGAATATTGGCCAGTCAACAGTTTCACAAAATACATAGTCCCGGTTATTCTGATAAGTAATAAATCCCGTGCACCTATGATTATGTTAACTTCTTACCATTTGATTCCTTGGAGTGGCATGAGAGGGAAGGAAGAGCAGGACACAGGCCAGCTGTGTGTGTGGGGGTGGGGGGTGGGGCAGAGCATTCCAACCCCCACCCCCACCAAACCCTCAGGCCAGCCAAACCTGGCAGGGGGCTAAGGGAGACCTGGTGAGAGGAGATATAATTTTATCTTTAGGGCATGCTCTAATCCCCAAGGGTTTTATAGGCTTTTCCACCTCATTGGAATAAGAGCCACTTAAAATTTACCAATTTAATAATGTAAAATTTAACTCCCTAAATTTGTACTAATGTAAACACTGCCAGTGTCTTCAGTTGATAAGGCTCGGTTTTCCAAGAAGTCCATTTCCAAATGGTTTGACCTGACAGGTCTGTGGTAGTATCTATTCCTCCCACTTGAAAGAAAAATCTATTCTAGGCTTTTAGAATAATGTTACTTTTATAACCTATTGTCACCTTAGAAAACCCATTGAGTATTTACTGATTCGATGGAATATTGAATTTTTAACTATAATATAGCCAACAGTATCTTCTTCTTTACAACTGGTAAATTAACTTTGATTCTTATTTTTTCAAGTTGAGGTATGATGGAACCTTCTGCATCACAACATTTATCATCTAATTTATCTTCTTGAAGGTTATTCTCTGCAAGAGACTGGAAACCAGGTCAAAGTCAACTGAAGTTCAGTGTTTGGGTTCCCACGTCTAGACTGTTGTAAATTTGATCCTTTCAGGTTAAGATCAACTTTTTTTCCCCCCTGATTTAGAAACTGCTTATAAACTTTTCTGGGACTTAATTATGCTGTTGCCCCCTCTTAGTTTGCATGAGATCATTAAGCTGGAGAGTTTGTTTCTCTGACAGCAAAACATTTTGAGCAATCAGATTAAGTTAGTGGGGCAGATTTGGGGTGCCCATGACTTGATGTTGTAACTAGGAACCTATAAGTAAAAATAAACAAGGAAGAGAGAAAAGGCAAGCTTTTAGAATCTTCTTTCAAAGGCTGGAGATAATAGGAATGTTTGTCAATATGTGAAAGCCACAATATTACATTATGCTTCAATTCTATTTTCACTTTCTTATTGAACCTACCTTTAAGCCAGATGGAAAAGTGAATTTTCTAATGAGCGAGATGAAATATTTATCAAAGCTAGATTATGCAAGTTTTGATCATAAGCCAAATAGCTGAAGCATATCAAGTCTCTACTTTAAAGAAATACATATAGATTAATGCACATATTATATTCATTGCTGGATATTAATAATGGAAGAACTGGCTATTGACCTGGAATTTATTTCCAAAATGTTTGATTAAAGAGATTTGCATCTGGGCTGCTAACCTCCTTGTATATGATTGGCACAGAAGTTAAGCTTTCTGTGTTGGAGTGTATTCATGGATATGAATGTCAAGGACATGTACACATGAGGTCTTGACTATAATTTATCTTGCAAAATAGTGGCGCTATTTCTGAGATGGCTTATTCTCCAGCACATAGTAGTACTGCATTTAGTAGTCATAGCATTTACAAAGCACTGCAACATTGGGGCTTTTGTGTTATCTTGAAGCAGCTCTGAGGTTAGAGTTTATACTCATTTTACAGTGTAGGAACCTTGAGCTCTGTACTCAAGTGTTGTATGGTTTTCCCACTCCCGGGAAGGGGTGAAGCTTGGGATGTGGACCCTGCTTTTCTGGCTCAAGTCCAGGGCTGCCTTGGCTCTGCTCCTCTCCATCCATGAACATGGTTGGTCACTTATGTTTGTGATGTCCATATGCAAAGTATAGTAGTATCTATTATAGTTTTATTTCATCCATAAGAGGAAAGGGACAGTGTCTTTGTGATACAACTTGTGAGATTGCCAGTGTATGATAGAATGAGAATCATGGTTTAAAGTCATGTACACAGATTCCATCCCTAGGCATCTTTCTTCTTTTATCCTTCTAATGGCCAGCTTTGCACAATTTATGCATGATGATGCCTAGGCTTATACTATTATAGGCTTTTGAAATCGTTTTTTTTAAAAAGATTTTATTTATTTATTTGACAGAGGTTACAAGTAGGCAAGAGAGGCAGGCAGGGAGAGAGAGGAGGAAGCAGGCTCTCCACGGAGCAGAGAGCCTGATGTGGGGCTTGGTCCCAGGACCCTGGGATCATGACCTGAGCCGAAAGCAGAGGCTTTAACCCACTGAGCCACCCGGGCACCCTGGCTTTTGAAATAGTTTTAAAGCTGCAATTTAATAAGACCATGATGTTAAAAGTGGCTATATTTTCTTTTCAATAACTACCTTCTAATAATATTATTTCTATTAATTGAGGGATTTAATTATTTATGAACAAAAGGTAACAATTTTAATGAATAGGTAAAAGGTAAAAAGGTAACAATTGTAATGAATCAATTCCATCAATATCTACTGATATTATGAATTTATTTTAAAAAAGAAAAATTATAGGGGTGCCCTCCTAGCTCAGTCAGTAGAGCATTGGACTCTTGACCTCTGGATTCTGAATTCAAACCTCAGTTAGGTGTGAGGCCTGCTTTAAATAAATAAATAAATAAAATATTTTAAAAATTATATATAGGTAATATATATATATTTCTTTAAATGTACTTTCTAGGCATGTACCCAATTGTTAACAGCGACCATCTCTGTGTTATGGAACTGGAAGTGGCCTCTTCATTCAGTTGTGAAATTCCATGGAAAAAGGAACCTCATTCTTTTGTCAAAATTCTATAAACATAGGTATTTATATAAATTATTTTGATATTCTTATTAGGTATAGGAAACTGTTTCACATAGATTTTTTTAACGCATTTGAATTTTTATTCTACAACACAGGCAACATAAATACAATATCTTTTAAAATATTTTCTCTTTAGAATTCTCATTTTCACTTCAGATAAAATGTACACAAAATACACTTGCAAGCTTGCTTACAGGGACCTGTTAAACAATGAACAGACAGATTCTATCAAATCAAACAGTTTATCAACATACAAAGGAGGGTAGTTTCAGGATTTTTTTTTTTAAATTAATGTGAGCAAACTAAATAAGAAGGCAAAATAAAAACTGTACTTCCTGACAAGTCCTTTGGAGTAAACAAAATGCTTCAAGGCTCCTGGTGAATGGGATTGCAAGGATGAATTCTGCATTTTATAGGTAAAATGGTATACTGACTCAAATCATTATGGCTATACCAAACTTCATTTATTTATAATTTTTAGTGGAAACAAGTCAATTCTTTGGCATAGTATAAGAAGGGATAAAAGAACCCTTACCACCCACTGGCTTTATTTAGAGTGGGAAATGGTGGTTGGGGAACTGTTTATAATGTAATTTATTTCTCTTAGAAAAGCAGGAAAATAATCTTAAATAATAGTCTTTTGGCATGATTAGGGCAATAAATATCTTATTCTTAGCTCCCTTCCTCCCACCCCCACCCATCCACTAAAACAAATCAACAAAGAAAAATAAGTGAAATTATTCTTTCCCTCTAGGCACCTGTTCCTGCCCCTATCATGCCATACCTGGATATCCTACCATATGGTTTCCATTGAAGTGAAACCCAAAATATCAACACCATTAATCTTTGTCCAGTTTTGCCTATTTAGCAGGAAATGAATTTTTATTACAGAGAACCACTTCCAACAAAATTTAGATGGAAGAATTGCCAAGGGAGGAATACAAGGTAGCCCACATGTAATCATGAGGTAGCCATGGGTGACCACTGGTGGCTGGTAGTGTCAGGGCCCAAGATTCCCTAACTTGAAAACATATTGTAGTGGTAGCTTGGAAGATTGGCTTTTAGATTCCCCCCTCCCTTTTTTGGCACCAGTTGGTAACATAAGTTGGAAATAAATTATTCCTAGAGATTAATATTTTAAATTTAATTTGAAAATCAATTACTATTAGAAGAACTAAAAGCAAACCTAATTTCCAAAACAGATTATGTAAAACAAAAGTGAAATAAACCACTTTGATTATTTCCATCCACAGAGGCAAGAACTTGATTCTTTAGTATCATTAGCACTTTGACATGCTTTCTGATCTCATTAATTCTAGCAAATATTGTCATTACTTTCTGTTCATACAATAATCTAAAGTAATTTAAATGATGTCAGAATATTCAAGCAGAAGGCTTTAGAGAAAACTAAATCAATAAGAATTATATGTAATTATAGTTTATATGTGGATGATAATTTTAAGGTACTTAATTTTTTTCTCTTAAATTATTTGACGATCCTTATTTTTTTTAATACAAAAAAAAATTTCCAAAGCTAATTAAAGTGTTAGGAAGTAAACTAAGGCTCCACCTATATTTGAATTATGATTTCACTGGATTCCCAAAGCATACTGATGCATGTGTACATTTCTCCCACCATTGGAAGATGAGAGAATACAGTCTTCGCTGTGCGGATACGAACACAACCACGTTTACTGAAAAGTCCTTGAAACAGGCACATGTACTGCTTAAAAGGGAGTTGTTCAGTTTGCAAATTTCTTTGAAACCACTTGGTAGACTCTTGACAGGTACACAGTAAATTAAAATATTAATCTACACCCGTTAAGATGAAGGTACATCAAGTAGTGTAACATCATTTTGAAGTGTCAATATTTGGGTGACTAATGAGAGAGAGAAACCTACTGACAAGCAAGCAACTACTCAAAAACCTCTGGAAGCCAGGAGCCAAGGCTGTGACAGAGTTGAGATGGGAACAGTAAAACTGTAATGACAGAAGAAACTCAAACCCTACGTATTGAAATTTAAAATCACGTCAGTACAAGTCAAAGGGTCAACATGATACAAACGATTATCCATAGAACCAGTGTTTCTAAATACAAAGACAAGAAGTTTACACAGATCTCACTGTTCCATTGAACAGATACATTCATTGTCTTTTAGCTTGTAAAAAATCGAATTGTTGGTATAATAAACCTAGAAACTGGGAAGATGGAATAGGAATGCTGTAGAGAATCCAATCCCAAGTTGTCTGCCCAAGGTTCAGTTTGGTGTTTCTCTTGAGCTTGATAAGTCAGGCTGATCTTAAAGGTAGTAGCTGGACATTTTTTTCAAGGTGGTTCTCAGAGTGCGGTCCCCAGACGAGCAGCACTGGCCTCACCTGGGTCCTTGTCAGAAATGCAAATTTCCAGGCCTACTAAATTCGAAACCGTGGGCGTGGGCCCAACAACCTGTGTTTTAACAAGCCCTCCAGGCGATCCTGATGTGTGATAATGTTTGAGAACCACTTTAGAACAAAGTCAAAAGATACTACACAACCACTACTTAACCTTCAGGATAGGAACTAATAGTACAAATAATTCTTGGTGGTTGAAAGGCCGGAAGGACCATAACTGGGTGGGATTCACCAGCAGCTGATAAAGTTTTGTTGCTAAGATGGTCAGCCAGTCTCTCCTCCCTGGAGCTCTCATGCATTATGACACAAAGATAGAAGGGAAAGGTTTTGTATGGTGCTAGTGGTGTGGTATCGAGTTTTCTTTAATTAGTAAGTGGTGTCATAGTTTATAAGGAAATTGAGCATTGTTCTCAACTGAGTTTCTCATAAATTATCCCCGGGGATAATTTTTTTTTTTTGGTCTGTTTTCCCTGAAGCAATAATTGTGTTTTGGAACTCTAAGTGGTGTTCTAGTCCAAAATTTCGTATTAAACTATTTCTTACTTCCACATCAAATACAAACAATTACAAGCAGAGGAAGAGGAGCTCACAGAGGAGAGACAAAACAGTTTTCTAGATAGCTTCACTTTGAGGGAAGAGAACACAATTTTTTTGATGAAGCATAATTATGAGTTCTTTACTAGTTTCACAAGTCTTGCCCCATAGCAAGTTCATATTTCCAATAAAAAGTGCTTAAAAAGAGTCTCTTACTTTTTTAAGGCCACACTAAATGTCCCTAGGATCACCTAAGTGGTACCCATGTGTACCCAAGTTCTGTCATCTGCTTAATGCAATATGTTGGATTTTCCTTCTGCCTGTTTCCTTGTCTGGAGAGTATGTAGAAATATTTAGGCATATGGCACAAGGTTACTATGGGTATTGACCTGATGCCCCCAGTACCTGGATCTTTAAACAATCCTGTCTTACCCGTAGCTTCCTCTTAAGAGAATGCATTTGAAAACTGGTTTAATTTATTTTGCATGTTCCCAAACTTTGATGATGACTTCCATATTTACTACTGTATACTTCCCAGGGAAGCAAGTAGAGAGGCACTGTTGGCTACAGGGCACTTTATTTTGAGTGGTTAAATGACAATTGAAAAAAGTTTACCAACTGTGCATGTCATTCCGGACACAGACTGTCACGCTTTTCTGCATAGCAGCTGGCCATAAGCAATATTATTCCATCATTTTCAACTAATTAGGCAAGTTTTCTAAATTACCACTGAAGGCCTGCTTTAAGATTCAAGTTCAGACCTTGTTTTATTTTCACTTAAAATATGTTACATGTGATCTTCCTCTGTATAAACACTAGCTTTTTCTTTTTTTTAACCCTATTTGAAAAATCCCTATATCATAGCAGATCTGGGACACCAATCAGATATTTTCAACTCATTTTAACTTTTTAATTCCTTGAAACACTAAAGTGCTTACTCTGTGAACTTTGAGTACAGTGTCGTAGAGAGCATGGCCTTCGAATTCAGGAACATCTCTTTGGCAACCAGTTTTGCCATTTATTGGCTATCTCGGGCCAGTTTCTTAACCTCCCTGGGTCTGTATCCTCATCTGAAAAAAAAAATGAGGAAACCTATGCCCGTTTGGCCAGGTTAGTGTGAGAATGAAATGCTAATGTAGGTCAGGTCTACATTCACAGTGGCTCTTGACAAATGTCACCATGCCCCGCAGTTTGTAAATTCTTGCTGTGGTTACCAGCTCCTAACAAAGGTCTTTATTCTGCTTAGTTTGATGGGTGGAACACAAAAGGATTTTCCTTTCTGAGAAAAGCTTTCCTACTTAAGCAGTCTTGTGATGTATTTGGAGGAAGTCCAGGGTTATCCATTATACAATTGCATTACCTTCTTATGGTTATAGATCATTTGACTTTCTCTACTGACTCTGTATAAGCCTTCTTCTTAAAACAGCAAGAACTAAAAACCTGGTGATACTGTACCATGAAGTTTCCATTTAAAGGTACTTTTGAATTATGTTAAATCTTTGTCACATTTGATTGCAAATATTTTAATCTGAGCTGTTATGTATGTTAGAATCTGCCTTGATCAGTCACTAAATAGCATAAAGATGGTAGAAAATGTCCTAGTTTTATATTGATGGCGAAGGCTAGAAAATAATCATAAGGGGAGAGATAATAAAGTGTAAAGAGGCAGCCCAACCATTTTTAGAAGCTAATCAGGAGAGGCAAAAGCTGGAGATATCTTAGCCTTCCATCAAACTCTGCCCTTATGGCAAGGAAAAATCTGATGATAAGTGTGGTCTACTTTGCGGCCAGGAATTCCTAAACTCTTTGAATTTTCTAGGTGCTTTCATGATACATACTTTACCCAAATATTAAAAAGAGTAATTTCCAACCTTAGAGTAAATACAGGCAGCTGAAAGCAACATGAAAATCTTATTCTGCTTAGATCAGTAAATATATGGTAGTGACTGTTTTTAACCACCAAGGCTGCCCTGACCTTGGTCTTTCAGAGACCTTGGGAGAGAGGGAGTGAAGGAAGAGATGGGGAAAGGCAGAAACCAAGACACCAAGAGAGTGTGAGAGGTTGACCAGGGCAGTCTGGAAAGGGATAGCTTATCTACTTAGGGTTCCTCTCCACCCCTGGAGAAGACGGACTTCACTGTGACCTGATGTCCTATTCATTAGAGATTGTTTGCTTCAAGCAATATCCTTTTTGACAACCGCAAATACCTCTGGGAAGCATTAAGATGGTTTAGCTAGCTTTCTGCTTGAAATCTGATATAGATCTTGAACATGGGGTATGCTGGGAATGGAGGTAGGCAGAGACCAATGCAGGCCTTGGGGTAGACTGCACGATAGATGATGGGAAGGGGCCAAAACCATCTTAAAAACTGTAGGTAAAGAACTACGTACAATTCCTCACTTTTTAATTCTTGGAACCTGCAATCAGTTTATTTTCATAAACTAGCCTTGGATCTCAGAAAATCTATGGGAGAATGGAGTCTGATTTCTAAACAATTAACATACTCTGGGACATGACATTCTACATTGAGACTGGCTTTCCTTGAATTTTTATATTTCTTAAAAAGTTGCTACATATAAGCATTTTAAAATCATTCTTATTTGTCACTCTACTGAAGCTTCTTCCTCACCCCCAAAGTAAATTTTGGGGTCCTTATGGGAAAAAGGGGAGCTAAACCTCAGATAAGCAGTAAATCGTGGTGGTTCTGTTTCTTTTTGTAGTTTTTGTTAAAAAAGAGAAAGTACCTTTCAATTCTACTTCCAAAATATAAAAATTTTATAGACTATAGCTCATTGCTATCCCCGAAGGTCATTGCTTAAGATCAAATAGTTGATCTGTTTCTAAACTTATTTGTCTATTGGGTAAAACCTGAAGGCAAAGAGAGTGTGTTGTGGAACTGAAATATGTCTTCTGAACTCTGTGGTGATTTCTAGGTAGTATATGAAATGATGGGGTTCTTTTAGATTGCCTGAATAAATCAGGGAACCCTGTCTTCATCTTAACCTTGTAGATAGTTACATATTTCTCAAGGAAGACAAAGTTTACATACAAATCCAGCACTGAGTAAAGTTGTAAGTTTTAAATCCTTACTTCTATACTGAAGAGTTGATGTTTTATTTTAAAAGAATGATAATTATGAACACATTTTTAGGGGCTGGGAAAATGATAACGTATGTCTTAGCAACTAACTCTACTTTCTAGAATGTACACGAGTGGGCTTGACTGAGGTGTTTCAATCATTATAATTTAAGAACTACTAAGTATGCTGTAAATAAGATAAAGGTTCCAAATTATTTTCCAGTTCTATCTAAAAGAAAAATCCATGTAAAAATAGCCATTTAGAAAGACCTCAGACATAGGGTAAATTTACTTTCCAGAGAGGACAAATATTTTAAATTGCAAAACTTCATTTCCTAAATTTCACTGGGTCACCTCCTCCTTTAGTTTTATTTTCTTCTGAGACTAGAGCTTGGATGTCTGACACTGCAATTTCATGTGGCGGTTGTATAATATTTTAAGGTTTAAAATGACTTCCTCCCAGTCTCCTTTCTCATCCCTCCCAGCTGTCTCCCTACCACTCCACACTTCCTGCCCCGTTCCCTGAGAAGTCTGCTCACTGGATGGAGAACGGAGTCCTTTCCTCCAAGGGTGCTGATACAAAATGAGTTGCATTTTAATGTTTTGTTTTCTTAAAAACCTGATGTTCTGCCTTATGTTCAGGTAACTGGAGCATAGAAATGTCTGTGCAACAAGAAACTAAGGCACCGTTTTTTCCTTTACCTTTCCTGTTTTGCCTTGGGAGCAAAAAGCAAAGACTAATGGGAAGCCAGGGTGGCAGGGCAGTCTCACGTCTCCTGGCAGGAAATGTATCAGCCACTGTACTAGGAGCTGTGTGTCAACAGCTGCCAGCACACAGACTTAAAACCCTGCCAGGAAAGCATTTTCTTCCTTGAGAAATAGGGAAATAAAGGCACAACAGTGCCTTAAAAGAAGTTGGTTATGCCAACCAGAAAATCTTGACAACTTAGGACAACTTTGAAATGTTCTGGAACATGTTACAGAGAAAGTCATCCCTTTCTTGTTTTGACACCCAGAATTGTTTTTCCAGCTGTTTTCTTCCCTGCTAAGCCCATAATCATAATGGAAATCTTCCTCCGATGAAGAATGTCTGCTACTAGATGCCAGAGTGCCTACACATCAGCATGACTTACCAGTGGATATTTCCTTAACAATTGCATTTAAAAGAAAAAAAAATCAAATGGATCAGTGTGGTGTTTTCAAAGGACTAGTCCTTCAAAGGGACCCTTTTGGGAGTAGCATGGCAGGCAAAAGCACTGGGAAATAGACATCAAGATTTAGAAATGTGTCAAAGAATGGAGGCTTTTCTGAAATAATGTGCAAAATCAGAGTATCATTGGTGTCCTCCAAATACAAGGTGAGTGTCCAGAATGGCCCCAGTGCTGATTAGTGAGGGACGGGTAGACTGTTCTCCGAGACACTGGTTTCAGTGGGGCTGGTGGTGGGGCAAATGCTATCCGTTGGGGACTGGTGGGCATTCTCTAACCTTCGCGATTGTGTTTCCTCAATGTGAGTCTTCTACACGATGATGTCATAGACCCGGCCCACTCTGCCCAGCCATTCCCTCACAGCCTGGCGCACTCTGATGTCCGTCACGTGGCAGGTCAGCTGGCTGATGCATGGGAACACTGCGGGCTGGAGGGCTGTGAAGGTCTGGTCTGGAAGGATCTGAATCTGATTGAGAACGGTTAGCACCATGTTGGTCCAGGCCTACGAGAAAGGATTGAGGAGAATTATTAGTAGCTTTCTCTAGGTTCATTTGAACTCTCAGGTGTGTGGCTAAGCCCTGCCAATTGCCAGGTGAGTTTTCTCAGGCTTTAGGTTGCAATAAATCAGTCTTTACTAATTTAATGTGGCTAAAAGTTGTCATTTTAAGTTCATCTATATAAGGCAGAGCAGAGTCTCCTTTAACATTAGGAATACCTTATTTTCAGGTTTCATGGACTACTGGCATACCTTGTTTTATTGTGCTCTGCTTTACTGTACTGTGTTTCCCAGATACTGCTTTTTCTTTCTTTTTTCTCTTTTCAGACTGAACATCTGCACAGCCCTGTGTGGAGCACATCCATTGGTGGCACTATTTTCCCCACAGCATTTGCTCACTTGGTATCTCTGTGTCACATTTTGGTAACTCTCACAATATTTCAAACTTTTGCATTATTATTATATTTGTTATGGTGATCTGTGCTCAGTGATCTTTGATGCTATTGCTTGTTTTGGGGTGCCTATATAGAATGGTAAACGTACTCGATAAATGTGTGTGTTCTGACTGCTCCACTGACCAGCTCCCTCATCTCTCTCCTGCTGCTCAGGTGTCCCTACTCCCTGACACACAACAGTTACTGAAGCCAGGCCAATTAATAACCCCACACTGGCCTCTAAAGTTTTCAAAGAAAAGGAAGAGTCAGAGGTCTCTCCCTTTAAATCAAAACCTAGCCTTAGTGAGGAAGGCATGCTGAAAGCCAAGATTGGCACAAGAGCCTAGCTTCTAGCCTAGGTTAGCCAAGTTGTGAATGCAAAGGGAAAGTTCCTGAAGGAAATGAAAAATGCTACTCCAGTGAAGACACAGATGACAAGAAAGAGAAACAACCTTAGTGCTGATATGGAGAAAGTCTGAGTGGTCTGAATAGAAGATCAAAGCAGCCACAACATTCCCTTCAGCCAAAGCCTAATCCAGAGCAAGGTGCTAACTCTCTTCAATTCTGTGAGGGCTGGGGAGGTGTGGAAGCTGCAGAAGAAAAGTCTGAAGCTTGCAGAAGTGGGTTCATAAGGTTTAAGGGAAAAAGCTGTTTCTGTAACAGAAAGTTGCGAGGTGAAGTAGCAAGTGCTGATGTAGAAGCTGTAGGAAGTTCTCCGGAAGGTCTGGCTCAGATCATTCACGAAGCTGGCTACACTAGACAACAGATTTTCAGTGTAGATAAAATGGCTGTCTATGGGAAGATGCCATCTAGGACATCATAGCAACAGAGGAGAAGTCAATGGCTGGCTTGAAAGAACAGGCTGACTAGTTAGGGGCTAATGCAGCTGGGGACTTTCAGCAGAAGCCAGTGCTCATTTACCATTCTGAAAATTCTAGAACCCTTAAGAATTATACTAAATCTACTATGCCTGTGCTCCATAAATGGAAGAACAAAGCCTGGATGACAGCACATCTGTTTACAACATGGTTTACTGAATATTTTAAGCCAAGATATTTTAAGCCATTGTTGAGAACTATACCCAGAAAAAAAGATTCCTTTTAAAATAATACTACTTTTTGAAAATAGTACAGAGGTTGCTCAAGAAGTTAAAAACAGAGTTACCCTACAACCCAGAAATTGCACCACTGGGTATTTATCCTGAAGATACAGATATAGTGAAACGAAGGGGCACCTGTACACATTGTTCATAGCAGCAATGTCCATGATAGCCAAACTGTGAAGGAGCCAGGATGCCCTTCAGCAGATGAATGGATAAAGAAGATGTGGTTCATATAGACAATGGAATATTACTCAGCCATCAGAAAGGATGAATACTACCATTTGCACTGACATGGATGGAACTGGAGGGGATTATGCTAAGTGAAATAAGTCAATTAGAGAAAGACAACTGTCATATGGTTTCACTCCTATGTGGAACATAAGGAATAGTGCAGAAGACCACGGGGGAAGGGAGGGAAAACTAAATGGGAAGAAATCAGAGAAGGAGACAAACTATGAGAGACTCTTGATCCCAGGAAACAACCCCAGGGTTGCAGAAGAGAGGGGGTTAGGGGATGGAGTAACTGGGTGATGGGCATTAAGAAGGGCCCATGATCTGATGAGCACTGGGTGTTATATGCAACTAAAGGATCACTGAACACTACATCAAAAACTAATGATTATCTTATATGCTGGCTAATTGAAATTTTAAAAAGTAAAAAATAGTACTGCTCATTGATAATGCTCTGGTTACTTAAGAGCTCTGATGGAGATACACAGTGAGATTACTGCTATTTTCATGCCCACTAACACAACATCTCCTGCAGTCCATGGATCAAGGAGTCATTATATAAGAAATCCATTTTGTAAAGCTATGGCTGCCATGGATAGTGATTCCTCTGATGGATCTGGGCAAAGTATATTGAGAACCTGGAAAAATATTTACTCTTCTAGATGCCATTAAGAACGTTCATGATTCATGGGAAGAGATCAAGACATCAACATGAACAGGAGTTTGGAAGAAGCTGATTCCAACCTCATGGATGACGGTGAGGGCTCAGGACTTCAGTGGCAGAAGTAACTATGGTGGGAACAGCAGGGGAACTAGAATTAGCCTGCAGATGGGACTGGATTGCTGCAATGTCTTGATAAAACTTGAGGAGCTGCTGCTTATGGGTGAGCGAAAAGTGGTTTCTTGAGATGGAACCTACTCCTAGTGAAGATGCCATGAGGGTTGTTGAAGCGACAACTAAGGATTTAGAATGTCATATAAACGTAGTTGATAGAGCAGCTACAGGGTCTGAGAAGACTGACTCCCATTTTGAAAGAAGTTCTACTGTGGGTAAATGTTACCAAACAGCATCGCATGCTACAGAGAAATTGCTCATGAAAGAGTCAATGCAGTACACTCTATTGTTGCCTTGCTTTAAGAAACTGTCACAGCCATCCCCACCTCAAGCAGCCACTACCCTGATGAGTCAACAGCCATCAATGTCGAGGCAAGACCTTCCACTGGCAGAAAGACTGGCTGAAAAGTTCAGAGGACGGTTAGCATTTTTTAGCAATAAAGTATTTTTAAAATTAAGGTATGTGTATAGATATATATATTTCTAGATATGCTACTACACACTTCATAGACTACAGTATAGTGTAAACATAACTTTCACATGCACTGGGAAACCAAAAAATTCATCTGATTCACTTTGAAATTTGCTTTACTGCAGTTGCCTGGAGTCAAACCCACAGTATCTCCAAGGTATGCCTGTACAAAAATCTTATTCCTCAGATCTTTAAAGGCACTCTTGCCTCCTCATAATGAAATTTCCATAGGACATTTTTAATTATCAGTCTCTATAATGCCTAGGAAACTGGAATAGGACTACCTTCCCTCAGAATAACTTTTTAAAATCATAAGCAAATCTCCAAGACATGAAGAAAATTAAGACATGTTATTTGTCAAGAAGGTCATCTATTATAGAACAACCATACATTTCCGTTTGATTGGACTTTTTACAAATCTAGTCTGCTTTTTCTGGGTTCTGAAGTTTGGTTCTACATTCAAGTACCTTACAGGAAAATAAGGCATCCTGCAAGAGTCATGCTAAGTCCAAATTTATGTTTATTCTGAGAACACGTTTTTGTGTCAGTTCACAGAATCCTACGATCTCAGATCTTCCGACTTATGCCTGTGACAGGAGCCCAAATTTAAACACCTGGATTATTTTTAAAGGGGCTCTATGACTCTAGATCCTTCTGTTTCTCTTTTACCGTCTCATCTATTCTTAAATTGAACAAACAGCACTAACAGTTTTCTTCTCAAACTGAGTTTTTGATGTACCATGGAATTACGAGTATTAAATATATGAAGGAACAGAAAGCCCTCTAAAGAATGAGATGTGTTATGTGCTCCTAATGGGTTAGAAAACCTTGAGATGAAAACATTGGTATTCACTGGTATAACCACATAATAATAGGCACTTTGCTTTTTTTCCTTTACATGTTTCTTCCATGCCTCTTCCAATCATCAACTCAGGACCCTATGCCAGTGAAAGCACATCTCTTTTAGAAGTTTCAGCTTCATCTTGTTTATCCAGGTGAGTTCTGAGTTCTCAATATCTCTTATAACGCTTAAAAATAATTCCTGAAGTTATGTAACAGTAAAATTTCACACTGATATATTGACCCAGATGGATGCTCTGGGTTAGGCTCAGCTAACCCTCTGACTTTGGTGGGGAAATGGGTTGGTCTCCTACTGGTGTCTATCGACTTGTACAATGTGTGAGTGTTCCATGAGGGGGACACGTCTGTCCCTGGAAGGCCAGCCTCCCCCACCCCCAACACACACACTGCCAGGTGTGCCTCCCGGCATCCCCCGGCTGATGGGAACCCACCTGGATCTGTGCTTCGGCGTCCCTCACAGAGACACTCAGGGAGCTCCCGGTAGAGCCGGAGCGGGGCCTCTTCTCCTGTCGCAGCAGTTCGGGGCCTGCGCTGAATGAATGGCGCATCTGGCCCTGGTCTATCAAGTGCTGGGGACGCTGAAGCAGCGGGGAGTCCTGACCCCGTGGACCCAGTGGCTCTCCCTTCTTCTCCCCTTTGACCTCTTTGGGGAACGTGGGCAGGTTATGCTGCTGCTTCCTCTTTTTGTATTCAGTCATCAGTTTGGAGATGGTTTTGTCAGCGGCCATGGTGTAGATCTTGTTGCCTGCGTTCTCCCACCATTCCTTCTTCCGGCTGGGGTCCTTCTTCTCCACCTTGGGGCTCGGCGGCAACAGCAGCAAGTCCCCGCCGCCCGCCCTCAGGCTGCCGGCATCGCCGGCGTGATCCCGGGTCTGGCTCCGGTCGTCCTCAGAAGGGGTGTCTTTCCCCGAGAACCCCCCGGTTGAGGGGGTGGACGACTCTGACTGGAAGGACGGAAGGATGAAGAACGGGTCAGTCTTGAAGACGGGGGCCTCCTCCAGGCTGCTCTCCAGGTCCAGGTGCATCTGGATGTAGTTGTTGCACAGCTCCATGCACAGCTTGTGCAGCCGCTTGACCAGCCACACCCAGTCGGCATTGCTGATGGGCTGCACGCTCAGGGAGGGCAGCCGGGCCCGCCACTGCCTCTTCTCCTTGCCCCTCGGGGGGCTCACCTGGGCCGTCTCCTCGAAAATGTCTTCGTCTTCGGATGAGCACTGCTGGGACGAATCTGTGCTTCTCTCCTCGTCCTCAAAAAGCACCTTCTTCACTTGCTCGGCAGTGATGGTTTCCTGGTTGGTGAGGACGGCACAGATCAGGGCATGGAAATAAATATTAAAACTCATGGCAGACTGGCGGTAGAGGTTGGCCGCGCCTCCAATGCCCGACACCTTCTTCAGCAGGCACTTCAGCCCGGGGCTGGTGTCGAACTCCCGCGCCGTCCTGTACGAGTCCAGCAGCAGGTCAAAGATGACCGCCAGGTTCTGCATGGAGATGTACCTGAGGAAGCCAGCCAGCTTGGCCTCCGGGACTTGTACCGTCTTCTCCTCCCCAGGGGAGGGGCCCTTGACGAACTCTTCTAACAAGATGTCGTACAAGTTCTGGAGTAACACCTGATGGGATAGCAGGCTCACCACAATTTCCCTGAAAGAAACGCTTCAAATGAAAAGAAGGGATTGATTAGTAGCCTTCTGCCCAATGTGGGTTACTTTAAAGGGATTCTGATGTTACACATTTTAGAATGACATAGGCAAAAGTATAGGCTAAACTGCTTTATTTCAATGCCTTCTTTTAAAAAGGGCAAACTTGGGGGCGCCTGAGTGGCTCAGTCAGTTAGGCATCTGCCTTCGACTCAGCTCATGATCCCGGGGTCCTGAGATTAAACCCCACATCAGGCTCCCTGCTCAGCGGGAGTCTGCTTCTCCCTCTCCCTCTAATGCTTCCCCAACCCTGGCATGCTTGCTTTCTGTCTCAAGTAGATAAATAAAATCTTAAAAAAAAAAATTAAAGCCAACTTCTGGAGCCATTACATGAACACCATTTTAGTCATGACTAATGGAATTGCCAATACTTCCTAAAATCTAGGCGCTGTATGATATTACTGTTTTATAAAAACTTTTCAATATAGGCACAGTAATGGGATACAACATTTGACATTTTATTACTCATAACATGAAGGAGATAAAATCAGAAAGTAACAATGTCTGGTCAATTCTCTGAATTTTAAGTGGCTTTCTTTTCTACTGTTTGGGCATTTTTCTCAACCCCAAAGTTGTGAGCAATCTCACTGAAGTCTAGCTTTCTAGAGACCAAACCAGTTTACGAGGATTAACTTTTAATGCCTTAGGTGAGTGGATGTAAAAACTTCAATGCTTCCAGCATGTGAGATGGACGAGGTCCAAACATTTGCAATATTAATAGATAAATAATATAAAGCAAGCTTTCTAAACCAAACCTAGGAGAAAGCCATGTTTGCTCAAAACATACAATTCTCTTCTGTGTCTGTTCCTGCCATCATGACCACAGGACACCTCTGTGGACCCTGAATGCTCTTTTGGATCCACTGAGATGCCCCTCAGGTCAGCTACGTGGCATGGGGGTGGGGCGAACCCTCCCCGGACACCTGGTGAGGACCCCTGGTTGAGAAGCAGGCACAGCCCACATAAGGAAGCCTTCAAAGTGCCCTTTGGTGATTCGGCCTCTTCTGTTTGGTTGGATTCTTAGACTAAGAAAACAATTTCAATTGTAGGCACTACCTTTACTAAATATTTTAATTCACCCTTGTGGTTTGTCGTTTATGGTTTCACTTTGTTTTCAGTGCTCTTGGAATTGAAATGTAATGGAATTGGAATGGAATGAAAGTAGCTTATGCCATTATGTTGCAAACTAATTTTCCTCACAGGGTAATTATGAAATTATGATCCTCGGATTAATTACTTATTTCAGAGATCCAACTATTATGTCAATATATCTAGCCATGACCTTGCATTTAAAAAGAACTCTTTTAGCACAAAAGAACACAAATGCTTCATACATTTAAGGGCTGAACTTGCCCTTGGTGGGGGTGGTACACTGAGGGAACACAGGAGGCTCAGCCCAGATCTGTCATTTACAGACTCCAACCCTTTCTAACAAATCACTGAAGTAATTTTTTCTTTTTGGTGGTAAAATATACATGATATAAAGTTGCTATTTGAGCCATTTTTAAAAGTACAATTCAGTGGCATTAAGCACCTGCACAATTTTGGGTAACTGTCACCACTGTTTCTAGAATCTTTTCATCCCAAACTCAATACCCCTTGAACAATAACTCCCCATTCTCTCCCCCCTCCTTTTAGTAAATTATTTAAGGTATTAGGAACTGTGAATATGCATTTTTCTGGAGAAGAGGGCTCAAAAAGCCACCAAGTTGGTCTAACGCTTCACGTCTACAGCTATAGGACGCTAACTAAAGGGAACTCCTGTCACCAGGCACTCAGGTCTGTTCTCTTGTCTGTCGGCCCCAGTACACTATGCAGGGAAGCCTGTTAATTCCTCTTTGTCCCAGGGCCTGGGAAACTGGTGAGAACAATACCCAGTAAGTGTCCAAGACCAATGGAGTAACAGACAGATTGGTTCTATGCGCAGGTGCCTGCACAGATTGCTGCCTGGAGGAAGTGTTCTCCTGGAGAAATGGCTCAGACACCTCAACCCCATGCCCCTGGCAGCCTGGACTCCTGCAGCAGGAACCACAGTGAGAGGTGGGAGTCTGACCAGCCTTCGGAAGGCTATAACACCACAGCCCACAGGACATGATCTGTTCCTTTCCCTGAGAGCTAGAAAGCCCTTTCCCAGCAAACATTTAAAAGGACGGTGGATGCAAGGCCATGTTTGAATTCTGGAGTATCTTTATTAGCCAAGATCATCCCCTTTGATGCTTTAGGAGACAAAATTGCTAAGGGTGCATGTGAAAAGGACAGAAAATTCCTTTTGCTTTAGGTTCAAGCCACACGATGCACAATAAGAAAAGAAAAGCAGCATTTCAGAAAGGTACGGAAAGAGTAAAATAACTGGTTACAGAGTGAAAATTTTCTTTTAAAATTTTTTTTCAGTGTTCCAGAATTCATTATTCATGCACCACACCCAGTGCTCCATGCAATATGTGCCCTGCATAATACCTACCACCAGGCTCACCCAACCTCCCACCCCCCACCCCTCCAAAACCCTCAGTTTATTTCTGAGTCCACAGTGTCTCATGGTTTGTCTCCCCCTCCGATTTCCCCCAACTCCTCCTCTCCATCTCCCCATGTCCTCCGTGTTATTCCTTATGCTCCACAAGTAAGTGAAACCATGTGATAATTGACTCCCTCTGCTTGACTTACTTCACTCAGCATCATCTCTTCCAGTGCAACTTTTTTTTTTTTTTTCAGATTTTATTTCTTTATTTGAGAGAGAGGCAGTGAGAGAGCATGAGCGAGGAGAAGGTCAGAGGGAGAAGCAGACTCCCCGTGGAGCTGGGAGCCTGATGCGGGACTCGATCCCGGGTCTCCGGGATCATGACCCGAGCCGAAGGCAGTCGTCCAACCAACTGAGCCACCCAGACGTCCCTCCAGTGCAACTTTTAACGATTTTATTTATTTACAGAGAGCAAGACACAGTGAGAGAGAGAACACAAGCAGGGGGAGTGGGAGAGGAAGAAGCAGGCTTTCTACCAAGCAGGGAGCCCGATGCGGGGCTCGATCACAACACCCTGGGATCATGACCTGAGCCGAAGGCAGACGCTTAATGACTGAGTCACCCAGGCATCCCCAGAATGCAACTTTTAATTACCTATGCTGACAGACAGGAGCTAAACAAAATCAACAGAGACTTTTTCAATTTGTTGTACCCAAGTGTTTCAACCTTTTTCTCCACATGCCCATTACTAAGGGGGCTGTGAAGTGCTTCTGAAGCTGCGTTGGGCTCCGCATTCAGTGGGGAGTCTCCTTGAGGTTCTCTCTCCTCCTCTTCCCCCAGCTCTCTCTAAAATAATAAATGAATAAATCTAAAAAGGGTAAAATTCATGTGGCAGGGCACAGATCTTTTTGTCTCCTGACAGTTTATTGCTCATGAGAAGTTGATGTCTTTCTCCCCAAAACAGTATGAATCATGCCTTATGGTACAAATTTGTTTTTAAAAGGCATAATATGGACAACACTATAGACACACTGAGTTGTGTCTCCTCTCCCCCCGATTTACATGTCAAAGTCCAAACCTATAATATCACAGAGTGACTGGATGTGGAGATAACGTCTTGAAAAATAATTAGGGCAGGCCCTAATCCACCATGACCGGTGTCCTTATAAGAAGAGATTAGGACGCAGGCATGTACAGAAGAGTGATCCAAGTGAAGACACAGGGAAAGAACATCCAACCAGAAGCCAAGGAGAGAGGCTCTCAGAAGAAACCAGTCCTGCCACCACCTGGATCTTGGACTTCTAGGTTCCAGAACTGTGAGCAAATGCATTTCTGTTGTTTGAGCCACCCAGTGGAGGGTACTCATGTGAAGCGTGGAAACTCTGGTTAAAAAGTGGACAATTTTCTGTAAAAACCCTTGCTAAATGACTCTATGAATATTTTCAGTATTCTTAGCCAAAGCTTGGATTACAAGCAGCCAGAAGTGAAGATAAATGGACTTCCCTCATTCTAAGTTGTCCATGTGTTAAAGCTTCTTCGCTGCTTACCTTTTCTTGGTGTGTCCATTTGGCTTCTCATCAGGAGGCAGTTCAATAATGAGCTGACAGGACTGCGCGTGGTCGAAGTTGTTTGGAGTCTTCGGTGAGCACTGGGTGTCCAACATAAACACCTGCAAAGGTATGCAAAGGTTCAGTTCGGAGCTCCATCATCCTTAACATGGCTCTGCCAGGGACTGGCTGGATGGCTCTGGGTAAGTTGCTAACTCTTCCTACTCATCTCACTTATAAAATGAGGTTGATAATGGTCTTCTACCTGGTGTGTTTGTTGAGAGGGTTAATATGTGTGTATTATGTATGTATAGTGTTAGAAGAATAAACATTCAGAAGTTAGCAGCTGACGCTAATACTAATAACATATTTTATAACATGGCAACTCATTACACTCCAACTAGCAAGCGCTGATATTTAATATTGAGAGTAAATAAAGAGGGACTGTGTTTGTAAAAAAAAAAAAAAAGTCCCTGATTTTGACGTCTGTGTGGTATTTTATTCTGTCTAACACAGGAGAAAGAAATTAATTAGGGCCTCCTCTCAGGACTCTGGATGTGGCCATGCTACTCTACAAGACGGTGGGAGAAGTGACTAAAAAACTGTAAGCACTTCTTGATTCTTCCCTTTGAAAATAGAAGTACTTTTTTCTTTTCTTTTTTTTTTTTTAAAGATTTTATTTATTTGACAGACAGAGATCACAAGCAGGCAAGAGAGGCAGGCAGGGAGAGAGAGGAGGAAGCAGGCTCTCCGCAGAGCAGAGAGCCCGATGTGGGGCTCAATCCCAGGACCTCGGGATCATGACCTGAGCCGAAGGCAGAGGCTTCAACCCACTGAGCCACCCAGGCGCCCCAATAGAAGTGCTTTTAAATGTTTTCTTTCCAACGTTTTTGGTTAGGGACTGAGGAAGAGAAAATATTAAAAAGTAAAAGCTTCACTAAATGGCCTCTGCCTTTTTTCTCCATTAACGATCTACTATTTCAGAAGAAGGTTCCGTGTTCTTGCTGTGTGGTGGGATGTAGTTTGGAAGCCCACTGTAAGCACAGGGGAGGATTTTTAGCAGTGTAATGGATTCCCCTTAAGGGAAGCTATCCTGTCAGAGGACCGCCTCTTGGCTTCTTGTTATGGTGCCTTTCTGTGGCAGCTGACCATCACAGCTGTGTGGGCGGAAGTGGATCCTCACTGCAGCCTTGTTCCGTCTCTTCTGACCTCTGCAGACTGGCCATGGATGCTTCAGTGGGATATGCTCTCTCCCTTCCCAACAGAAACATCATGTCATGGGCTGTCATGAATGTGGACAGCTGAGGATGGGAGAAGCAGAGAGTGGAAGGTTCCTGACCCACTCTGTGGGGAGGGCTAGGGAAAGCCCTTTAGAAACCAGACCCAGCCAGGAAACTTCTCAACTCATAATCAGGTTATCCTGGATTATTTATGTACTAAGGGGAGATTTTATTAAGGATTTAAACAGATCTTATAGAAAAAGGGTGCCTTTGAATATAACCCCCAATTCACTTTATTTTTCTAAAGAATTAGAATACTTAATCAAAAATTTAATCCAACACTGCATATACATTTATAAAAATTGCTTAATGTTTTAAACATACCACACACATTTGCAAAATGTCTTTTGCATGCAAAGACATACTTCAAATACGTCTGTTGCCAATAAATGATAGTGAGTGGTTGTTGAGAATTCAGTCTATTTTGAATATACGTATATTTAGGGACAGTGCTTAATCCTGCTGCTGGAAGCCCCATGCAGTCGATCTCAGAGATAGACTGACACATATCTGTAGCTCGTGCTAATGTTGGAAGGCCTTTTGTGATTTAGTAACTCTCAGACTCAACAGACATTACGTAAGTATCTTCTACATGCCTTGCTCTAGGAACACCAGGGGAAAGTATATAGAATATGTTCTCTGCTCCTCAGGAGATTACAACCAACTTCTCTGCCTTCTGACATTTGCCAGAAGAAAAAAGTCATTGGTACATGGTGATCCCTGCATGTGTAAGTATATTTTAATTTTACTTATGACTTACATTCCACTGAAATTAAGCAGCTTGTAAAAGGCTCTGTAGGGGAGATATAAGGAAAAAAAACCAAATAGGTTTGCCATCCTTAAGCACTTGTAGACTGCAAGTAACATCAATATTTAAGCAAATACGGATAATATAAGGAGTCCAAGCAAGTCAAGTGGTGTATGAAGTGTAGTGGTCAGGCAGAGAAAGGACTTTAGCTGATCTGGGCACTGCAGGATGCCCTAAGAAAGAGATGGTGGAGAGGACTGCGTTAGTCATTCCTCATCAAGAACAGTTCCGACAAGATGTCAGAGCCAGGAGGGGTAGCTCCCTAACAGAATGAAAGGCAGTCTGGTGATGCAGGATCATCAGAAGAAGCTTCTAGAAGTCCCCAGTCCTTACCTGCTGAGCCATGGCTCGAATGCGCCAGTACTCGGCCTCGGCACTGGGGGAGGTGGAGGGGGCTGCCACCCTCACCTGGCAGCCTTCCCCACTGAAGCTCTCGGTGCCGCTGTGGAAGCAGCCCAGCAGATCCTGGGGAGAAACACAGCAGAGGTTCCCTGGGTGCCCCCGGCCCCGTCCTGGAGCAGCCATTGTCCCTGGGTCTGGGACAAAAGCACTGCCCTGACAGCTTCTTTTTCCACACCTTTTTCCACCCCTGTAGGAGTTCAAGAGAGACTGCCTTCCGGATCCAGATGCCCCACCTGACAGGCATGAGGGGGCAACGGGAGACGGGAACCCACTCTGGCTGTCTCTGCCAGCAGTTTACCTTCACGGGCTTGAGCGTGGCGGAGAAGGCGTCCTGCAGGGCACAGCAGGCCAGCCTCCACATTTCTTCAGTGAACACGGGGCCTGCAGTGACGAGGACATACCTGTTTGAGGAGACAAGGAAAGGAGTCTTGAATCTGTACGTGTTGTTGCCCTTACAGAAGCATACCCAGATTCATCCCCCAGCTTCGATGCAAGCCTTGCTGCCTCTTGTCTTCAACCCAGCTGGTGTTCCACTGTCCCAACATGATTTCCTAAGGCATTTCACTATAAAATATCAATGGGTCCCCATGACAAACAGGGCAATGTTTCAATTTAGGCTTGCATGCAAGACTGTATATATTCTGTACTACTTTTTCCATTCTAGCCCCATTTTCTATTACTCCCGGACAAATACCAACCAAAGTAACTGTTACTGGTGACTCTGCTCTCCATGCTTAGGTCTGTGATGTTCTGCTTACAAGTCCCCAACTAGCAAGAGCTTGCCCAACCTTGGGGAACCTGAAAAAGTGTCATCAATAGAAAATGCTCTTGCTGACCGTCTACTCCCCTTGCCCTCCCGGCCATGTAGAGTAACTCCTTCCTATTATCATTTTCTATGCATCTCTTTCTGTTATGTCCCTGAGAAAAGGCTATAAACCTCTCAAGGGCAGGGGCCTTGGCTGACTTCTCATGTAGCCGAGTACCTCTCATATAATGCCTACATGATAAATATTTGCTTTAATCAGCAAATGAGGAATTACTGGCATATATATACAGGCATTTTTACCGTTAGAAAGCAATCCAAAAGTGAATTGCTACAATAAAATAATTTAATCCTGTTGGATTTCATAATAAAAACTGGAGAGCTAGGGAAGTTTTTTCCTTACCTAATACAGGAGCAGCCCACTCTGGAGATGGTTTCTGTGGGCTTGGCCACACAGGCTACCAGTAACTCAAACAGGTCCTTCAGCATCGTGTTGATCATACTCTCATACCGGATGTCTACATGGAAAAGTAAAACCAAGATTTTACTCAACCCTGTTGTAAAGGAGGGGGTTGAAATGGCATCTATAGCTAAAGGAGAAAGTCTGAGCAAAAAAAAAGAATATAAATACCTGGCGGGGTGGGGGGAAGTAATTTTCTAAAACTCGATTTTGGCTTGTATTAATCATTTCACGATGATGTATGTGGCTTACTTTGATATGTTGATATAAAGTTTTTGAAGTTATGCATATAATTCATCTACTTATACAGAACAAAACACAGAACAGCCTGAATGGTAGCTAGTAAAAAAAAAATTCAAATTCTTAAAAAGAAAAGAGAAAAATGAAATGTATACTTTCCTTATGCCTGATAGACTAATTAAATGCTCCTGGCAAATAAATCCTCTCTCAGCTTATGATCTTGAACTTCTCAGCCTGGCTTCAGTCTGCACATTATCCCCAGATTAAAGAAAATGAGACCTTCCCAAATCACATTCCATTTTCCCAATTCAAGAAGTACATCTGTATTTTCCTCAAAGTCCTTGTGATGACACAGATCCAATTTTCAGTAGCCTCCTCAGTGATTTTGTGCTGGGCAAAGCAATGATCTAGTTGAGAACATCTACCCCTAGGGATAGTTACTGTTGTTTTTTAAAATTTTTTTATTTTTTACAAACATATAATGTATTTTTATCCCCAGGGGTACATGTCTGTGAATCGCCAGGTTTACACACTTCACAGCACTCACCATAGCACATACCCTCCCCAATGTCCATTACCCCACCCCCCTCTCCCGATCCCCCTCCCCACAGCAACCCTCAGCTTGTTTTGTGAGATTAAGAGTCACTTATGGTTTGTCTCCCTCCCGATCCCATCTTGTTTCTTTTCTTCTTTTCCTACCCCCCCAACCCCCCATGTTGCATCTCCACTTCCTCATATCAGGGATATCATATGATAGTTGTCTTTCTCCGATTGACTTATTTCACTAAGCATGATACCCTCCAGTTCCAAGGGATAGTTATTGTTACATGTGGAAACACCCACTTGTTTTTCTTTCTCAATTAATGTTTCTTTTTTTGTGTGGAGGCAAGTTGTCATTAAATCTAATAGAGGTACCCATTTCTTATCTTTGCTTTTTGACTCTCCCTTGGGGTGAACATCTCATGGGTTTTTCTAACTTCTCCAACAAGGGAGCCCCTTACCTCTTCTTTATAAAGAAAAGCCAAAGGCATATAGAATTATAACATCTAGGGCTAACAGTGATTTTTTTTTTTTCTGACTTCAATATACTATCCATCACATGCTTTTTCAAAGTGTCACAGATATTAAGACACTTCACCCCTAACCTCCTAAGCAACTTCTTGCCTATAGCTGAAGCCCTTGTTAAAATCTTCTCTCCTCTGTTTAGCCTCCCAGAGGAGGCAAGAGGCTAAGACCACAGGGCCAGTTCTTTTTTTAATTTATTATATACTTGAACTTGCCTCCTCTCTTCTCATGCACAGATCTACTAGATGGCATTATATTTCTAGTCACATATGTATTTTAAGTGTCAAGTTTCATTTTGGTAATCTAGGAGAAGGTTGGCACTGACCATATACTTCCCTTTGAGAAATTTCCAGACAAAATCATACACTGGTATTTATAAGCACTTTTAGACAGTGATGCTTCCCATGAAAAATATACTCAGCATGGACTTCTATGGGAGCATAGATACCTGAGTGTATAAAGCTTTGAATGTGCTCCACCACCAGCTCACAGGACAGGCCAATGGCATGCTTAAAATTAGCAGAAGCCGCATCCCAGTATGAATGGTCTTTATGGCTACGACGGAGCCACACGGACATCACAGGGAGGAGAAGGTGAACAACTGCATAGATACCAAATCCTGGTCCTGAAAAAGAAAAATAAGCTTCAGAACTGTGATCGCAACAGCTTTCCTATAGGGAAATGGAAGTCACTGCCATGGCTTGGCATGGCCCATGTCTTTCACAGGAGCCCTCCCTCCCCCTCTCTGAGAAGCTGCAAGGAAAGAGAATTTACTACTAATTAGGGAATATATGGCCTTTGGTGGAATTTTTCTTTAAGATTTATTTTAGAGAGCATTTGAGCTGGAGGGGCAGAAGGAAAAAAGAGCATCTCAAGCAGACTTCCTGCTGAGTGCAGAGCTGGACATGGGGATCGATCCCAAGAGACTGAAATCATGACCTGAGCCAAAATCAAGTCAGAAGCTTAACTGACTGGGCCACCCAGGTGCTCCTCTTTTTTGTTTCTGTATGAATTTAGTTATGCAAATGATACACAAATAAATTCATAAAAATTCAAATAATACCCATAAAGCTAAAGTATCAACTGATTTAACTCCAGTCCCCAGATGTAAACATACAGATGCATATACACATATAAGAAAATAACTTCTAAAGTGTACATACAAATATCTATAGGAAACATCAAGAAACACATTAACATGAGTTAGAGATCATTCTGTGTCAGTGGATTTAGATATTCCTCATTTTTACTGCCACAGACTATTCTGTTGTATGTATACATAATAGTTACGTCTCTGTTCCCTTACTGATGGACAGTTAAGATGTTCTCATTTTTTGCTTTATAGATAATGCTATAGTGAAAATCTTTGTGAAAGTGATCAGTTTTTAAAGTTCTGATCACAAAAGCAAGCATCCTTTTCCTAATAAACAGAAAACATAAGAATACAAAGAAGAAAGAAACCTTGCCCACAGAGATAATCACATTTTTGTTTGACTTCTAGTCTTTTTGAACATACGTATGTATTTATAGATGCATAAACTTTCATGTTGTGACTATATTCCATAGTATATATACCTTAAATATTATTCACAAATACATTTTGAATGTATGTGGAAAATTCATCTGCTCTTATCATAATTTACTTAGCACATTTAAGGTGTTCATAAATTTTTTGGAATTCAGTATATTTCAGCAATCATTATAAACCCATTTTGTCTTCATCACCATTAATTGCCTTTGATGATAGATTTCTAGAATTAAGTGCTCCTCACATACATCTAATGGCAATGTGAAAACAGAAAATGGTACTAACTAGTGAAAGAGCGGTATATAATTAATTCTATAAAGTACCTGCTTATTTTTGGATAAAAGATATAACATTCTGACATATGGGAGTAGCTATGCTGGATTTTCTGAAAAAAATTTTCCTATATACTTTGCAATGGATCTTAAAACAGTATCAAGTATCAAGTCTTCATCGGTTTGTGATAAATAACAAAACTCTTACTACTATGGAATTAACTAGTGGGTTCATTTGTGGTTCTGATTGTGAAAACTAAAATTTCTGTAAGTTGCTTGGATCTTGGGAAAATTTGCATGTGTTAAGTGCACATGCTAAATTTAATTAATTCAAAAGAGGAAATAAATTCCTCAGGGCCATCCTTTTCTTATACTATCAAGGTATAGATGATCACTACAAGTTTTTTTCCTTTTTTGAGAGAGAGAGAGAGCGAGCGCGTGTGAGAGAGCAAGCATGAGCAGGGGGAGGGGCCGAGGGAGAGGGGAAGAGAGAGACAATCTTAAGCAGGCTCCATGATGAGCATGGAGCCCAATGTGGGGATCATCTCATGACCCTGAGATCATGATCTGAGCTGAGATTAAGAGGCAGATGCTCAACTGACTAAGCTATCCAGGACTCCCTATGTATCTTTTTGTCAATCTAATGATCTATGACCTTTATACATTAAGGATCTTGCTGTCTTAATATTGTATATACTTCTGAGTGGTTTATGTCCTTGGAAACTCAGCGAGCCCTACTGACAGCCCTGGGGCCAACAGCACGTAAGATCTAGCTAAAGAGGAAGGCTGTAATCATGGAACAGAGCAAAGCCAATAACCTTGTCTGGTTATTGGAGGAATCCAACACACCCAGCTAACTGAATAGCACACATTATTTGTAAAGGGACTGGTGGGAATATATGTCAACAATAACAGGATATATCTTAACCTATCACTGCCTCATTGTCATTCAACAAGTGTTTACTGAGCAGCTATTATGCAGGAGGCTCTGTACTGAGTCTAGGGGTAGAGCTGAGAAATGGGCAGGCACACGGAAATATCTTCCTGAAAAAAGTTTTATGTATCACAACTCCCCACAAAAGACAGACATAGAAATTCTTACCAGGTGTTTTCGTCACATCTCTCAATAGCTCAAAGAGTAAATCCAAGGTTGGCGGTTGGTGCTGACGTGGACAGTTGGACACAGCCGCTGTCAGCTGCTCTAGGAGGATGATCCACACTTCTATCAACCCTGGAAACCAAGCAGCAGATCTTGGTGAGATCCAGTTAGACACAATACAGAGTCATCGTAAGAGCCAACTAAGCATTGTTAGCATGGCAGAGTGCCACATGGTGTGGTAGCCCTCAGTGTCTACAAGCCTGGGCAGACGATGACTAATAGTCTCTAACAAAGTCAAAGGGAAAAAAACCCCAAAATTTCTTCTCATCCCCCTACAGGAAGAAGATTATGTGGTAAATTCTACTATAATGAAATAAAGTTCAGATTTCTTGGGAGCTGACCATACCAAAATAATAAAATATCATTTTGCATCATCTTAGTATATTTTTAAAAAATTATTTTACTGTATTAAACATACATATATGTATATAATTTTCTTGTAAATATATATAATATATATAAATATAAATATATATATATAAATATATAACAAAAATTTACCACTTTAAGTCTTGTTACAATTACTGATACAATTCAGTGGTATTCATGCACAGTTTTGTGCAACCATCACTACTCCCTAGGTCCAAAGCTTTTTTTTTTTAATCATCTCAGACAGAAGCCCTGTAACCAGTAACTTTCTGTTCTCCCCTCATTCCAGCCCCTGGCAACCTTTCTCTCATCTATCTCTGTCTTTATGAAGTTGTCTATTCTGGATATTGCATATAAGTGGAATTATGTAGTATTTGTGTTTCCGTGTCTGGCCGATTTCATTTAGCATAATGGTTTCAGGGTCCATCCATGTTGTACTGTGTATCAAATAAATAGTATTCCCTGGAATGTTGTACCACCTTCTGTTTGTTCATTCATCTGTTGATGGACACCTGTGTTGTGTCCAACTTTGGCTGTGGTAAGGCTGCCATGAACACAGGGGTGTAAGTATCTGTTTCAGTCTCTCAGCTCCTTAGGGTATAGACCCAAGAGAGGAATTTCTGGGTCATCTAGTAGTTCTGTTTAGCTTTTTGAAGAAATGCCAAACTGTTTACCATAGAGCTGTACCATTTCATATTCCTGTGAGGGTTCCAATTTCTCCACGTCCTTGTCAACCTTATTTTATTTATTTATTTTTATTTCTTTTCAGCATAACAGAATTCATTGTTCTTGCACCACACCCAGTGCTCCATGCAATGCGTGCCCTCTATAATACCCACCACCTGGCTCCCCCAACCTCCCACCTCCCGCCCCTTAAAAACCCTCAGGTTGCTTTTCAGAGTCCACAGTCTCTCATGGTTCATCTCCCCCTCCAGTTTCTCCCAACTCCCCTTTCCTCTCCATCTCCCCATGTCCTCTGTGTTGTTATGCTCCACAAATAAGTGAAACCATATGATAATTGACTCTCTCTGCTTGACTTATTTCACTCAGCATAATCTCTTCCAGTCCTGTCCATGTTGATACAAAAGTTGGGTATTCATCCTTTCTGGAGGCATAATATTCCATAGTGTATATGGACCACATCTTCCTTATCCATTTGTCCGTTGAAGGGCATCTTGGTTCTTTCCACAGTTTGGCAACCGTGGCCATTGCTGCTATAAACATCGGGGTACAGATGGCCCTTCTTTTCACTACATCTGTATCTTTGGGGTAAATACCCAGTAGTGCAGGGTCATAGGGAAGCTCTATTTTTAATTTCTTAAGGACTCTCCACACTGTTCTCCAAAGTGGCTGCACCAACTTGCATTCCCACTAACAGTGTAAGAGGGTTCCCCTTTCTCCACATCCTTTCCAACACACGTTGTTTCCTGTCTTGCTAATTTTGGCCATTCTAACTGGTGTAAGGTGGTATCTCAATGTGGTTTTAATTTGAATCTCCCTGACGGCTAGTGATGATGAACATTTTTTCATGTGTCTGATAGCCACTTGTATGTCTTCACTGGAGAAGTGTCTGTTCATATCTTCTTCCCATTTTTTGATATGATTATCTGTTTTGTGTGTGTTGAGTTTGGGAAGTTCTTTATAGATCCTGGATATCAACTTTTTGTCTGTACTGTCATTTGCAAATATCTCCTTCCACTCTGTGGGGAATTCTACCAAACTTTCAAAGAAATAACACCTATTCTCCTGAAGCTGTTTAAAAAAATTGAAGCAGAAGGAAAACTCCCAGACTCTTTTTATGAAGCCAGAATTACCCTGATCCCAAAACCAGGCAAAGACCACACCAAAAAGGAGAATTTCAGACCAATATCACTGATGAATATGGATGCTAAGATTCTCAACAAGATCCTAGCAAACAGAATCCAACAGCACATTAAAAAGATTATCCACCATGACCAGGTGGGTCTCATCCCTGGGTTACAAGGATGGTTCAACATTCGCAAATCAATCAGTGTAATAGAACAAATCAATAAGAGAAGAGAGAAGAACCACATGGTCCTCTCAATTGATGCAGAAAAAGCATTTGACAAAATCCAGCATCCGTTCCTGATTAAAATGCTTCAAAGTATAAGGATAGAGAGAACATTCCTGAACTTCATAAAATCTATCTATGAAAGACCCACAGCAAATATCATCCTCAATGGGAAAAAGCTCACAGCCTTCCTGTTGAGATCAGGAACACAACAAGGATGTCAACCTTATTTTGTTTTTTGTTTTAACTATAGTCATCCGGGTAGGTGTGAAGTGGTATTGCCCCATGGCTTTGATTTACATTTCCATGATGACTAATGTTGAACATCTTTTCATGTGCTAATCGGTTATTTGTAGATCTTTTGAGAAATACCTATTCAGGTCCCTTGTCCATTTTTAAATTGTGTTGTCTTGTTGGGTTTTAGGAATTCTTTATATATTCTGGATATTACAACCTTATCAGAAATAGGATTTACAAATATGTTCTCCTTTCGATTGTTCTTTTATGTTCTTGATAATGCCTTGGATGCACAAAATTCTTTAAATTTGATGGAGTCTAAGTCAACCAGTTTTTCTTTTCTTGCTTGTGTGTGCTGCTCTATTTACTTTGCTCTTCTTTGCGCCCCATTTTCTCCAAAGGTCCATCATTCATCTCCCATCTCTCTCTCTCTCTCTTTTTTCTTTTCTATCTATACATTATTTTTAATTTATCTGCCCACCTTGCAGTCAGGACTGCTGGTGCTCTCTCATCCTGGTACATGCAAATCACTTCGTGTACTGCTCACAGGTGGGGAATGGTACTCACTGCATCAACAGAATCACATGCCCAGAGCAGCACACCTCTCATTACACACCTCTCTCTTCCTCCTCCCCTCCAGAGTTTCTTTTAAAAAATAACATACTAACTTTTAGTGTTGCTCATTACTAGAGAAGGGGAAAAGCATGAGAAGCTTTTTATTACATCTGAACAATTTTAGTTTTGCCATTTACAGAAGCACTGTCTGGGCCAACATTTCTGCTCACCCCTGCCTTTGGAAATCTGTGACTCTGACACTCAGATAACCGTTGCAGGGAAGGCGACTTGACTTCCCTAGCTTCATCCCAAAGGACCCAGGACAGAGAATAAAAAAAATAGTCCACCCTACATTTTAATCCTAATACTTCTCATTTTCCTGTGAAGACAACTGTCAAAAGATGGCTGCTTTTAAATATTCCCATTAATCACTGGGGCACCCAGGTGGCTCAGTCGGCTAAGTGTCTGCCTTCGGCTCAGGTCATGATCCTGAGGTCATGGGACTGAGCCCCGCAGTGGGCTCCCTGCTCAGAGGGGAGTCGGCTTCTCCCTCTTCCTCTGCCCCTCCCCTCTGCTCACACTCTCTCTAACTCTCTCTCTCAAGTAGATACATAAAATCTTTTTAAAAATAAGTATTCCCATTAAAAAAAATCTACCTCCATAATTTTGAATATCCCCATTCAAATTCAAATTCATTTGGTGTAGGAAGCTACACCAAACCTATGAACCACAAATAATAAAACTAGGGGACAAAGGCTCATGAACCTCAGAATATAAGCAGTGTGAACAAGCTAATTTATAGGAAATGCAGAAGCCAGAATCACATGTTATGCACCACTCTAGGGGGTATAACCAATAAAGTCCACATGGAAAACTCCACGGGACATGGGACCTCACTTCTTCCACAAATGAAGAGGAAAGGAGTGAAAAAGAGTTGAAGAGGAAAATCTAGAGATTATAAAGGACTTCAGAGACCTCTCAGCCAAACATAGAGTGCAGATCTTATACCAGCCCTGGAAATTCATTGACATAAAGAAAGGAAATGCTAACACTGAATTTGATATTCAATAATTACTGTTAATTTTTTGGTGTGATAATGGAATTAGGGTTATGTTTGTTATATTCAAAGATCACATACTGAAACATTTACCGATGAAATGCTATAATGTCTGGGATCTGATATAAAATAGAGGATGTGAATGGAGGGAGGAGATAGAGTGAGGGTGTATGTGTAAATATACGTAATAGATTGGCCATAAGTTAAAGTTGAAGCTGGGTGATGGGTACATGAAGGTTCATTATACAAGTCTAGTTTTACACATGTTTGAAATTTCAATAAGAAAAAAAATTATTTGCTTTTAGAAACCAGAGGAATAACATCTAAGAGCATATCAATTTTTAATGCTAAGCCTTTGTTTTCAATTCTTTTGTCTGAGCTAGCTATGCTTCATATATAATTATAAATTGAAAGATCTCAATGAATTGATAATGTGGAAAAGTTTAGATAGGTCTTGGCTGAACTTAATCCTTAAAAAATGGGGTGCCTTGAAAAAAAACCAATGGATTAATGATTCGCACGAATGGAAAGGATTGCTGACTGCCACGTCCACAAACCATTTACAACAGTTTTAGACTGTATTATAGATAAAACAGCACTAGCTTCTGTTTATAGTTGTCTGGGTTGGAGGTTTAAGAGGCTAAGTAAAAATTCTTAACTAATCATTAAATGAAACCTTTATTGAGCAACATCTAGCCAATTCCCACTTGAATAGTTCTCTACATTAGCTATTCTTCCCTATGGTTTTTCCTTAAAATTAGTCTCAACTAGTGAGGCTTTACTGTTTGTAATCCCTACGGAAAACTGTAAATCCTCTTGCTACTCTAGGTGAATTTGTCACAGAAAAATAAAACAAAAATTAAAAACAAAGAAGCAAATTAAAAACAACCTCTCCCCAAAACTCCTTTTGCAAGGGTTTGAATCAACCTATGCCAGTTATTAGTCCCCTTTAAGGATGTAATTTCCATTTTTAGATCTAGAACAGGGCAGGGTCGACTGAATCAGAAGACAAGCATGAGCGTGAATTAACCCATCTGAAAATTTCCCAAAGTTTACTAGACTGAGCTCTAATCCACAGGAAATTACATGGGAACTAATTTGAAACACATTCTTTAAAATTTCTTTTAATGAGCCTTCAGTTCCACCAGTCACAAATAGATTCTCTCTTCAGTAGTGGCTTAATTTCCCCAGTCTCTAACCAAGTAGTCCTGCAGGAAGTAATTATATAATGATAGTGTTTCCTAGAAGGTATTAAAGACAATTACCAGCCAATTTAAGTACCAATGCAACCACATTCCAATTTGCTAAATTATAGAGAATTCAGAGTTAGAAACTATATTTAGTGGAGTCTGCAGATCTGCACTGAGCTTGGAGGGAGGCATCCATCTAAAAAGGATGGGTTTGGAGACAAGGCATCAAATGATGTTTTTAAACAGTCCAGGGAAACTTTAGGTAGGCTTGTGCTGTTAAAGTTAAAAACAGTAGCAACATAAATGGGTGATCGTTCTTATGATTTATAAGCTACTGAACTCAGGGCTCAAGTTTCTGGGAATACGAACACAGCGAATAACCTCGTTCAGTCCAGTCAATCAACTCACCAGTGTCATCATCAAAATCCGACAGGACCGACTCCATTCCATCCTCGCTGCTCGCCGACTGCTCCTGAAGTCTTCGAGGCAAGCTAGCGAGTCGCCCACTAAGGAATATTGGCTTCAAGGGCATTTTGTAGATTTTGGCCAGTAACTAAATAACGGAATACCAAATTGCAATTACATGTCAGAAAAAGCTGCACTCTGGGTGTTAAGGAAGAATAAAATTGTATACCAGCAATACCGGGGTTAGGGAAAACTAGAGAAGCTCCCAACATATGGAAGTTTTGAGGTTGTTAGTGATTTGGACTCAAACAGTAGCTCATGAGGGGCTTCTTGTCCCGTGGAGCCGATGAAATAGCATTTAGTGGAAACAAAAAGAGGAAAAAGGCTCTAGGGATACTTTTTCAGCATCTCAATTACCTATGAGTTTTATAGACTTTTGCAAACTGACCACAAAACATATCAAGAGTTTTTGCCTATGGGAAAGTGTCCTGTGGGGATCACCGAGAAGAGGGTCTCTAGGTAAATGGGATACCAGACTGACTTCCCCTTCCCTTGCTTCAACACCAGGGCCAGGAGGCCAACAGTAAGTAGGGAAAGGGAGGCATCTGTGGGCCAGGGGCACAGATGAAGGTATGGAAGCAGAGCTGACAGACTGCCCTGGGTTTTTTATTCCCCTCACTGCTAGAGCCCAGCCCCCCAGGAATCCTCATTACTGGGCCAAACACCCAAGGATCTTCACGGATTAGAACCGTGCCTGCTGTTCTAAGGAAAGAGCTGTGGGTGAGACAGACAAAATTCCCGTTCTGGGGTCTTACAGTGATCCTTTCACAAAGAATAAATAAAGTTTTGGACATAAAAGCTATAGAAAATACTGGGTGATACTAGAGTAACCAGGGTACGTGGGAGCACTGGCAGTGAGCTGGTCGATACTCAAGCTCTGGTCTCTCTGAGGAGGTCGTGTTTCAGATGAGAGCCAGGAAGATAAGGAGTGTCGCAAGGAGATGCAGGGAGAGGCCATTCCAGGCAGAGGGAACAGCAGTGGCCCTGAGCATTAAGGCACCATGTATCTGAGGGGAAGAAAGTCAGTGTGGTTGGAGCACAGAGCGAGAGGGAAGCGTCTGAAGGTGAAAAGGTAGCTGGGGTCCTGTCACGTGGGGCCTCGTGGAGGCAGCTGGGGGAAGAAACTGGGGCTGGGGATCCTTTCCAAAGCCCTGGGACTTCACACTATTGCTGCTATCCCCGCGGGAGTGGTTCCACAGACTGGAAGAGGCCTGGTGACATGACCCGCAAAGATAGGAGGGGGCAACTACTGAGCATTACTGAAGCCTGGGGGAGAAAGGGCTTCAGGAGGGAGCATCCTCTTGGGATAATGGCAATTACTGGGTTTAGCACAATGAAGGGCACTGTTGCCTTTGACAAGTGTAGTTTCATGGGATTTCTTCACTAGGTCTTGACAGAATGTGCCCCTCTTTTGTTTTCGTTTCTCTTCATTGGTGGCATCCCCACCGTCCACGGCCTATCATGAAGACTTCCCAGGACCTTGTGACCTCTCTCCCTGTATCCTACAGAGATGATGACAGTTTCTGTGTCTGAGTATATGTGAGAAGTTTCAGAGATTTCAATTCAATTGTGTGTACCAGCACACGCTTATTCCTTTTTCTCTCCTTCATGGAAGAGGTGGGGACAAAAATTCCTTCTCCAGATCTAAGCCCCCAATCTCTTCAGAGTCAACAGAAAGTGTTTCTCTTGGGCTTCAGCAAAAGACATTCACGCAGGTTTTCGAGTATCCTCTGAGGTGGGTTTCAGGGCCTGGAGCTCAGTGTACCTGAGAGCAGCGCCTGAGGTAATCCAGGGCAGGGAGGCACAGGTCTGGGGATGTGGCTCCGGGCCCAGGGATGCAGTCTCCTATTTCCTTACAGTCCACCTCTCCTGGAAGACAGACAGACAAAATTACTCTTGTGTTCCCCCTTCAATGGGAGACCTATTTATTCACACAACATTTGTTCATTAAACGTTGGCTAAAATAGAAGAAAAAATGATCCTGAACTCTGCGACCCTGAGATGACCATTTCAGTCATTTTTTTCCCTCTGCCTGGTGTACATGCAGTTGGGAATCATACCGTTCTTACTTTGTTGGGATTAACCCATTTTGTAATTCCCCTCTTCACTAACCCATACTTTCCCCGTATTCTACCACAGTTCCTTCAGTGGCTGGCCAGCGTTCTTTTGTATCTGGCCCCACTGGAATTTCCACTGTGCCCCCGCTGTGGGTGGTGTGACTTTGAAGCTTGATGATAAAGAACAATCCTGGTGACAGGCCACATGCTGGGCTGGAGGGAAGTGCTAGGTCACTGTCTGTTTGGTAAAGGACCCATTTGCTGCCAGTATTCAGTGCTAAACAGTGATGATAAATTAAGTCCCTGGGTAGAGTCTGAACATCTGGGGCTTGGGGATGGAGACTACTTGAATGGAATTGAAATGGTTTCTATTTTTTTTTGTGGTACGTATCTAGAGATTTCACAGATCTGGAGAGCATCTAGATTTCCTATAAGTTAAATAGTTGAGGAATACCAGTTTTATTCTCATGTAATGAATCTCTTAATAAAATCATTCCACGGTACTGTAATTGTTTCTAATTGTCTACAATCGTAGCCACTAGGCACCCTCCCCTGTGGGTAAACACACCTAATTACGAGGCATTAGTTAAAATTCAGACAAGGAGGCATGTTTCTCCTTAGAAAAGATAAACAGTTGTATTTTAGATCAGCGATTGGCAAGCTATTTGTGTAGAGGGCGAGACAATAAATACTTTAGCCTTTCGAGTCATCCTGTTTTTGTTACAACTCTTCAAATCTACCATTGTAACCCAAAAATAGTTATAGACAAATGACCATGGCTGTGTTCCAACAAACTTTATTTGTAAAAACTATCGATAGTTGGATCTGGCCTGCAGGCCACTGTTTGGCCCGTCCCTGGTCTGCGTTAACATATTTTACAGCATAAAAACACAGACTAGGTCAAACTCATGTTGAAATAACCCAGCGGGGCTTAAAATAAATTAAATTCATTTTAAAATTAAATTAAAATAAATTCATTTCTTAGCCTGTTGGTCAAAGTGACTATCCCCCTTTGTTTTGTCTTTTTAACCAAGCTGCAGTGTTTCACATCAAAGTCTATGCAAACGGTGCCCCCTGGAGTCCGGGGCAGGACATAGCCAGCTTGGCAACGGAGGCTCTTCGGTTCCCGCAGACTCCACGCCCCACACAAGTAACTCCCCTTATAATTCACAGGAAAAAAAAAATCCTCCACGTGCATACCAATTATTCTGCATCTCTATTTGCTGCCTCTATCTCCCTCTCTAAGATAAAATCTCAAATATGTAACTTGCTGCTAGGCATTTCCACTCGAATGGAGTTTCACAGAAGCTCAACCTCTCCAAATGTCCAAAAATAGAATTCATAACTTGTTCTTCTCCTCCACACCTAATCTGCTCAGCTTTCGAACACCTTATTTCTGGGCAACACCAGTCCTTGGAAGGGGAGCAGAGAGAGATGCTCAGTTCCTCCAGTCCAAGCCTCCACTGGAGCAGAGCCAAGCCTCACAGATCCCACCTCTACCATGAGCTGGAGCCAATCATATCCTGTTTCCTTTCTCTCTACCTGCAGCTGCCCATCCTCATGTATGGGGGCATCAGCCTGCCAGACTTCATGTGGTTCTATCATTCTTTACATAGAAACCTTGGGCGCCTGGGTGGCTCAGTGGGTTATGCCTCTGCCTTCGGCTCAAGTCATGATCCCAGAGTCCTGAGATTGAGTCCCCCATCAGGCTCTCTGCTCAGCGGGGAACCTACTTCTCCTCTCTCTCTCTGCCTGGCTCTTTGCCTACTTGTGATCTCTGTCTGTCAAATAAATAAATAAAATCTTAAAAAAATTCTAAGTTATTTCTTTAAAAAGAAAACTTCCCCATACATTCTGGAATCCTTGAACCTTCCCCAGCTGCCCCCTTCCTTTCTTTCCAACTCATCACCTATTACCCTTCTTTTGTGGGTACTTCCAATATATACCCTGCTTTTTAGAAAAGCAAACCTATAGCTTACTCCACAAATTTCAAATGTCACTTCCTCTTTGAAGCCCGCACGGGCCCCCACTACCAAACACTTCTTTCGGAGGCTTGTTTATTTCTGCTTAAATGCCTTTTTCCTTTTTTTCTTTTTACTATCCTCCACAAAAGTATTCATCTTACTGAATTGTAGTTATTGATTTATGTGTGTTTCTGAGAAGAGGCTGTGAGCCTCTCATAGGTGGGAAGCGTGTTTTGTTCATCTTTACACCTTCACGGTACATACGGGCTATTGTGCCCCATGGCAGGCACCTAACTGCTCACTGAATAAGAGAATACCAGTAATGATTCTTAAATGAAATATAAGACTGTGACATAGTAGCAAATGCATATATTGGTCTCTGTTCCTAGTTCCCCACACATAGCCCCTAAAACCCTGGTAATTTCCCAAGCGATAAGAGTACTGGAAGCATCTTGTGGTCTAATGTTTGGTCTTTGACTCCAATTCCTGACACAGAACTCCTAACTCCTTGAGGTTTCCTGGATGATAGGAGGGTCTTCTACTTAAGGCAACACGTGGTAGGATCTTAGATGTGGACTGGTCACCAGAAAGACCAAACTGTGACTAGAAGTTGAAATGTTTACCCACTTTCCACATCCTAGGGCAGAGAGCCTGGAAACAGTTAAAGATCTGTCCTGCCTACATGATGAAGCCTAAATAAAAATTCCAAAAGTATGGAGAGCTTCTGGGTTGGTGAACACATCTCCATTGTAGGAGGGTGCCACACCCTCACTCTATGGGGACAAAAGCTCCTGTGTTTGGGACCCGTATGGATCTCACCCAATGTATCTCTTTGGGTATTCTTCCGTATCCCTAATTATATCCTTCATTATATAAGAAAAGGTGAACATGTTCCCCTGAGTTCTATGAGTTGTTCCAACAATTAGCCAAATCCAAGGGGTGGGCTCATAGAACCCCCGAAGTGTAGCCATGTCAGACTTGTGGGTAACCTGGGGATCTACCTTTGTTTTGGCATGTGAAGGGGAGGGGGGAGTCTTGTGGGACTGAGTTCCTAACCTGTGGAGTCTGAGCTAACTCCCGGGAATGCCAGAACTGAATTGAGTTATAGGACACCCAGCTGGTGTCGCAGAATATTGCACGGTGTGAGACCCCCGCCCCCCACCCCTATGTCCAGTGTCAGAGCACTGTGAGGGTACCAGTTAGAGTGGGGAGGGAACAGAGAAGCCACCCAGGGTGAGCTTTTCCTATATAAGAACTGAATTTTCTACTACCCGAGACAAAGATTCATACTTAAAGGTCTTCTTGTGGTGGAGATACTAAATTATTTGATTTTTATTTAACATAGAGCAAAGTTTAAAAAAAAAAATCTCATGCTGTAGATCCCAAGAAATCTTCCTCTGAAGGCAGTTTGTAAAATCGATGAGAAAGTGGTCATGGTTGTCCTTCTGCTCAGTCCTCCTTTCTTTGGGGTATATGTAACAACAGAATGAGGCACATGTAATACATAATAAGACTATAACAACAATGGTCAACACATCAGACTTGTTGTCTCTATCCTGAAACTTGCATTTTTGTTCCTGCTCCCCGAGAAGGGGAACATGAATGAAGTCCCCTACTTTCTTTGTGTCCAGTCTTTTTCTGCAAGTGAACTGTTGACTATTTAGCAAACATTTAAAAAAAATTATGAACCTTATATTGTCCTTCTTCAAATTGTTCTTAGCCTCAGGGTCTAAGAGTACTCCCTGGTGAGGTTCTCAAAACTTTAAGACTTCAGGTCCTTCTCAAATTTTTGGTTTCACTAACTGCCCTCTCTTCCGTTTCACCCCAGGTCAACTTGGACTCCATAAAAAATCTGCTTCAGCAGGTCAAATTGTATAGCAAGGCTCTCCTGTGTTCAAGCATTGCTCAGTTAAGCAGAAAATCAGGCCTTGTGTGTTTCAGAGAAGGGGGAATTTTACCCTCCAAAGAAATGTTATGATTAATATGGCCCGGGGGGGAGGCATCCTAAATTTTTGCTTAGGAGGAGCTGGAAACTCAAGCTCAGGCTGCTAATTATGTGACATTGAGGACAGCAGCTCCCATGTCAGGAAGATTATAGCATATGATACTGAATATTTTAAGATTCAAAACGAAGTTGGAGTCAAGTAACGTATAGATTGAAAACATGCTATACTACAAGAGCATTCCAGGAACATGATGAAAAATAGCAACCCTGGACAGAATCCAAGCTGCTTTTACAGTAAGCTTTCTGCTTCTGAATACACAACGCACACCGCCATCTGCTTAAAGCCCAGGTGGTGGTCTGACTGGCTCCAGGCGGGCAGTGGGCCTGTCTCCAGGGTTTTTCACACACGGTCACCCAGGAAAGGGCCCCCAGCTGTCCTGAGGGACGACAAGAAGACTCCACTCACCCAGTCCTTTGACAAACTTCATAAGGCACATGATGTAACTTGTGGCCGCGTTAGCAAAGACCTGGATGTTGTCAGTATTGATAAATGCTTCAAATACATCAAACACTGGAGCCTGGCTCTTTCCTGAGGGAGGAAGGTTGTAGAATATTAAGAACATCAACACTACCCTTCAGGTCACCCATACTCCTGGCACCTTCCATGAAGTCTTGGAAAAGACCTACTACTGGAGGAAATTCCTGGCCTTTTGAGGGGACAGGGAGCCTGGCTCCAATGCTGTCCTTCTCAGGAGCTGCAGGAAGGCTACAAATACCAGAGAGCTTCTCCGTAGGGACAGGAGGGCAAAGCCCACCAAGTGCAGCGCTGTGGCAATGGGTGGGTCTACATCGTTGGGAAACATGCAGGCCTCTGGAATTCTGCACACGTAATTATAGGGAAGGGAAGGTTTAGATAAGCCCTGATGGCATATACTAATTGATTCACAACTGTGCAGGAGAGAGTAACAGGCTCGAGATTGCTCTCCTTAGAAAAGCTGGCTTACAAAATCTGTCGTTGGCTCACATCTGGGAACTGGGTTCTCAGAATATTCCTAAGCAACAGTGAACTGATGGGGGGGTTCACTGTGCCTAGAGTATGAAAACAACATGGTTTGTTCTGAACACTGGCTTTCCTCTGGGGAGTCTGGGATTTTGGTAGATGCTAGGCAGGGGGTACTTAGATGGCTCTTAGCTGGGTCTCCAGTGGGCTTCACTGGGGAGAAACATCAGACTCGTGTTGCTGCATTTTCACTCCCAGAGCAGAGTGTGCTCTGTGGGACCCTCAGGGGAGGCTGAGAGCACACGGTAGCCTGCACAGGAATTTGCCTTAATTCTGTGTCTTCTGCCCCTTACAATCTGGCTTGTCCTCACTATGTTGCCATGATAATCTTAGCCATGTGATAAATCTGAGCCATGCAATAAGACTTAGCTTACCTATATGCTGAGTCCTGTGCATCCCCTGTTGGGTCTTTGGCTTGCTTTATGGGTCCCCATTCATTTCCAGCTAAGCTCAATTTCCCCAACTGGGATTCAACTGTGTTGTGATGCTTTTTTTGCTTCTTACTAGGAAGCAAATAATGTTTGCTTTTTTGGCTTTAGGAATGGACTCAACACAGATACGTATAACAATCTGTCAGTGAGAGCAGGGCCTGATAATGCTCAGGGTTCTTGGTCTGCCAGCAGAACTCAGAATGGGTGCCCCTGCTATAACAGGTCATTTCCTACCAAGAAAACATGGCTGAATGGTAGCCTTCCCTGTTGTTTAGTTTCTTTTGATAGCATGAAAATTGGCATCAAGAATTCATACTTTATGATAAAAATCTACCCATTCTTTCCTCTCACCACCCTTATTTAACATAGTACTGGAAATACTCCCCAGAGCAAGTAGGCAGGAAAAATAAATAAATAAATAAATAAATAAAACACATCCAAGTCAGAGAGGAAAGAGTGAAATTGACTGTTTGTAGATCACATGATCTATTTTGTTTAGAAAATCTTAAAGATGCCACCCAAAACTTTATAACTAATAACTGCATTCATTCAAGATTTAGGATACAAAATCAAACACACGTTCTTACCCATGGAGTAATCACCAACCAGATACTCCTTCACCTCAGACTTGTTTCCACTGTGCACAGTTTCCAGGGCACTGAACAAGGGCCTCCATCCCGACTGGATTTGTGTGGAACACACCTCAACTAGCTCGCCAATGGATGTCACAACCTGGCAGAGGCAAAGGGGGTGGCACTTAAAATCTTTCCCTTAAAAGCAGGAGGAAAATTTCTGGGAAGGGGGATATACTTCTCCGCTTCCTATTTCTGGGTTAATTTCAGTGAAAAAAGAAAAACCAGAATTCATCCAAACCCACTCAAAAATCTCCTTAAATGAGCCGCCATATTGCATTAATTTGCATTTGCTAATGATTAATGTTGCACAACTTTTCACATGCTTATTTGCCATCAGCAAATGTTTTGCTGTTTTTTTAAAAATTTTTTTTGTCTTCTCATTATTGTCTTTTCTCAAAGAAAGATTGATCTATTTTTAGAGAGTGAATGTGCATGTAGATGGGGAGGGACAGAAGGAGAGAATCTTCAAACAGACTCCATGCTGAGCATAGAGTCCAACATGGGGCTCAGTCTCATGACCCCAAGATTATGATCTGAGCTGAAACCAAGAGTTGGGTGCTTAACTGCCTGTGCCACCCAGGCACCTCTCATCACTGTCTTTTTTTAGTGAGTTGTCAGAGTTGTTTACGTATTCTAGATTCAAATCTTTCCTCCAATACATGATTTACTCTTTTTTTTTTTTTAACAGCTTTGACTTTGTTTTTTTATTTTTTTAATGGTGTCTTTTAAAGAACAAGTTTTTAATTTTGACAAAACCTAATTCATCAACTTCTCTTTTTATGGATCACGTTGGTGTCATTCCTAAGAAATCTTTGCCTAACCCAAGGGCCCAAAGATTTTTTCTAGTAATATTTGCCATACTGGTGTTTATTTGGCCGGAGGTTAATATGGCTACCCTGGCCGTTTGATGGTTACTGTTTGCATGGCATATCATTTTCACCTCTTCTACTTTCAATCTTTGTGCCTTTGAGTGTAAAATCTGTCTCTTGTAGTCTGTGTATTATAATATCTTATTGTTATATCTACCCTTACAATTCTGCCTTCTGATAGCTTGGTCATTTCATGTTTTAACATTTTAAAAAAATATTTTATTTATTTATTTGACAGAGATCACAAGTAGGCAGAGAGGCAGGCAGAGAGAGAGAGAGAGAGGAGGAAGCAGGCTCCCCACTGAGCAGAGAGCCTGATGCGGGGCTCGATCCCAGGACCCTGAGATCATGACCTGAGCCAAAGGCAGAGGCTTTAACCCACTGAGCCACCCAGGCGCCCCATTTTTTAACATTTTTATTGAGATATAAATCCCACATGACAAAGTTTACCCATTTGTACTGTACAATTTGGTGTTTTTTAGCATAATTAGAGAGTTGTGCAACCATGACTAATCTAATTTTAGAACATTTTCTTGACCTGCTTATGCCCCCAAGCCAGCACGTGCCAGTAGTCATTCCCTCCACAGAACCCTATTCTCTGCCCTAGGCAATCACTAACTTACTTTTTCTCTCCTTAGATTTGCTTGGTATGGACATTTTACATAAATGAAATAAAATGTGGGGTTTTTTTGGTTTGTTTGTTTTGGTGACTGGCTTTTTTCATTTAGTGTAATGTTTCCAAGCTTCATTCGTGCTGTAGCACAAATCCGTACTAATTTTTTTTTTTTTTATTACAGAATAGTATTTTATTGTGTGGAAATATCACATTCAACCATTTATCAGCAAATGGAATTTAGGTTGTTTCCAACATTCTGGCTGGCTGTTATGAATCATGCTGCTCTGAATGTTTGTGTCTAGATTTGTATGGATATATGTTTTCATTTTTCTTGGGTATGTACCTTTTGAGGAACTCCCAGCCTGTTTTCCATGGCAGTGCATTTAGTAGCATATGGAAATTCCAATTTCTCCACATCCTCATCAAACCTTACTATCTTTTTTACTGAAGTCATCCTAGGTGGTCTGAAGTGATATCTCATTGTGGTTTTGATTTGCACTTCCTTAATGACTAAAGATGTGGAGCCTCTTTTCACAGATACATATTTAATACTATTAAAATGGTCTTATTTACATCTGTCATTTTACTACTTGTTTTCCACGTATAATGTGTTTTTTGTTCCTCTGTTCCTCCTTTACTGCCTTCTTTTGTGTCAAACATATTTTTAGTGTATCATTTTGATTCCTATCTTTTTAATTTATTTTTTGTGTTATTCTCAAAGCTGTTGTCCTAGGGATTAGAATATACATCTTCAACTTATCACAATATTCAAGTTAATAATGACTTAATTCTAGCAAAATGTAGCAACTTTGTTTCTAATAGTTTCATTTTCTCCCCTTTCTTTTTGCTACAGTTATATACATCTTTATAGTTAATAAATTAAAAAATACAGTGTTAGAGCCAGTGCTTATGTAAACATTGTTTTTACAATTAAAAAATATATTTACCCACACACCCATTTCTTCTTGTGAAACTGACTTACTCTGTTGTTTTATCTCCTTTTAGTCTGAAGGAATTCCTTTAGTACTTCTTACAGGATAGGTCTAGTGGCAAGAAATTCTATTGCTTTTTGTTTATCTGAAAATGCTTTTATTTCATTTTCATTTTTTGAAGCACAAGTACTCTAAATTATTCTAAATTATTTACTTTCAGTATGTTATTGCCTTGTCTTCTGGCCTTCATTCTCTCTGGAAAAGTAGCGTTTAATTCTACTGTAGTAACAATCTGTTTCTCTCTTGCTGCTCTTGAGGTGTTGTTTTTGTCTTAGAGCAGTTTGATTATAATGTATCTACTGTGCTTATCTTTGCGTTGATGCTAATTGGGGTTCCATTAGTTTTCTAAATTTATTTTCTGACCCTTTCCGTTTCTCATCTTTGTCTGAACTCCCATTACACATAAGCTTGACATTTTATCACAGGTCTCTAAGACTTTATTTCTGGTCAAACAATCCTCTCCAATCTTTGGAATGGATAATTTCTATTAATCTACCTTCAAGTTCCCAGATTCTTCTGCCATCTCAAATCTTGCTGGTAAGACCATCTAATAGATTTTTCATTTCAGTCATTGCCTTTTCAACTCTAGAATTTGCATTTTTTTTCATAGTTCCATTTCTCTAATTAGACTATTTTTGGTCATTTCCTTTAATTCTTTGATAATATTTATAGTAGCTGCTCTAAAGCCTGACTCTCAACTCCAACACCGGGGCTCATTCAAAGTCACTTTCTATTTTTTGCCTCCCCTCCCAACAGGTATCATTCTTTCTTGTCTCTTCTTTCCCTTCCCTTCCCTTTTCCCCGCCATCCTTCCTTCCTCTTTCTCTCTCTCTCCTTCCTCTCTCCCTCCCTTCCTTCCTTTTTTTCCTTCCATTTCCATTTCCCTCCCTTCCTCTCCTTTCCCCTTGCCTTTCCTTCTTCCCCTCTTCCCTTCCTTTTTCTTTGCTGAGAAGTCAACATTTTATATAATATATTGTGGCAATGCTGAATTCTGATTAATTTTTGAGTTTTTTTTTTTTCCTAAATAAGGGGTTGGATTTATACTGTGAAATCTGTCTCTTCCCATGTGTGAGGAGCCAGTGTGTCTGGATCAGTTTCTTTGTTTTTAGGTCTTAGATTATTTAACAATCCTCCCCATGTCTGAATAGGTTAGGGGTCAGCTGATGATTTGGGCAGAAATTGTGTTCAGACAACTTAAGCCTTTAAGGTTTCCATCCTCCTCAACCAATCCACATGTGTAGGTTGGGGAAAATATTCTAGGTTTAACCAGGTCTTGTTTTTTACTTCTGATGGGATTTGTATGGTCTATACTGCATATGCATATATTTTATTCAGCCAGAGATGCGTGAGGAATTGATCTAGTCTTTCTGTAAGTCTCTGGTTTCCAGGGACTCATGTTACATTTCTTATTTGATCACTGCTCAGTGTAACCTTAGGCTAGCAAAACTGCAGTTTCCCCTGTTCACTACTACTACCAGTGTTACTACTTCTTCTTTTTAAAGATTTTATTTATTTATTTGAGAGAGCAAGGGAGAGACCAGCGAGTGAGCACAAGCAGGGGGAGTGGCAGAAAGAGAAGGAGAAGCAGGTTCCCTGCTGAGAGAGTCCAATTCAGGGCTGGATCCCAGGACCCTGGGATCATGACCTGAGCCAAAGGCTTGACTTACTGAGCCACCCAGGCGTCCCTCTAAGTCTTCCGTTATAGTGGAAAAGCTGCTGATTTTCTAAGTTAGCTTCACACTGGTCAAACTACTATACTAGCCAATAGCTTGAGAGTAAGGGTGATGGGGACAGTGTTTGGCAAGAGGTCATGAACTTCCATTGTTCTTAAGCAAAGTTCTGGCAAGAAGGATTTCTAAGCATAAATGCTACTCAATTTGTTGTCTGCCCTTGGTCAATTTCCAGAAACCTGAAACCATTGATTTTGACAATTTTGTCTTGTTTTATACTTGATTTTTGTGAGGTAGCTTCATTAACTTTTTCATGCTGCCATAGCCCAAATCCCTCCAGTTCTAAATCTTTCTTTTCTTTCCTTTTCCCAAGATTTTATTTATTTGAAAGGGAGAGAGAGAGAGAGAGAGAATGAAAGAGAGAGCATGAGAGGAGAGAGGTCAGTGGAAGAAGCAGAATGACCTGCTCAATAGGGAGCCCGATATGGGACTCCATCCTGGGACTCCAGGATCATGACCTGAGCCGAAGGCAGTTGCTTAACCAACTGAGCCACCCAGGTGCCCCCAGTTCTAAATCTTTCTAAACACATTGAAGCATAGTTATTTTAAAGTCTGTCTCTGGTGACTCTGGATCCCTGGCTGAGCATGTGATTATGTGTGTGTGTGTGTGTGTGTGTGTGTGTGTCTATTTTTATTGTTTTTCTTTTTGTTGTCAGTGACGTGTTATTTCCTAATGAGCCTGATTATTTTTGACTGAATGTAGACACTACATATGCAAATCAAGAAATAATTTGAATCCTTGGGATGATGTCATCTTCTGTCAGAGAGTTGTTTTGTGTTAGGGCAGAGGCCCCAGAACTTGCAAATCACCTAATCTCATGTTAGGGATTGGGATTATTTAAAGTTGAGGATTATTTCCTGGTATGATTAGTCTACTTAAGTTTCACTCTTCCTCCTAATATGTCCCTTTCTCTTCATGGTTCTGTCCCAGGATGTCCATAAGTTACCAGACTTGGTGGGCCCCAGATTTCAGTTTTGGTTAGTTTCTCAATCTTGCAACCTCCTTTTCTGAAATTAGTGGATTCCCTTTTCAGGAATTGTAGCCTCCAACACCAGGCACAGACTCTGGGTATTCTTCCCCTAGACATTGGCCTCAGTTATTCCCTGCCTTATGTTCCAATATCTAACGATGATTATTATTTTTTTTTTTTAAAGATTTTATTTATTTATTTGACAGACAGAGATTACAAGTAGGCAAGAGAGGCAGTCAGGGAGAGAGAGGAGGAAGCAGGCTCTCCGCGGAGCAGAGAGCCCGATGTGGGGCTTGATCCCAGGACCCTGGGATCATGACCTGGGCCGAAAGCAGAGGCTTTAACCCACTGAGCCACCCAGGCGCCCCTCTAACGATGATTAAAAAAATTTTTTTAATCCAACTTTTCCTGGTTGTTCCCTGTGGAAAGTTGATCTGACCTACTTAATTCACTATGATGGAAATCCTCCAACTTAGTCTTTAGGCATTAACTCACTTTTCATTTTGCTTTGTTTCATTAAACTTACTTGACATTCCTATTTAATATTTTGCAGGAAGGATACCAACATTTCAATTCTTTTCAGTCCTGACTGTACCATCTGTTATTCCAGCATCTTGCTCTGAGTATTGCCTTGTTTCCCAGTGTGTTTTGTAATATTTTGGAAATGCTGTGAACTCACATATCTGGGAACTTTATTTGTGGGATTCTTTTATGGCCCAGGTTGAAATGAGTTCCTCTGGGGGAATTTCTGTTGCTTTTGTATCACGCCTGTATAAAGTTTTTCAGACTACAAAGGTGGTGTAATTTCATACACTGACCTGCTAGAAGGGATAGCTTGTAAATTTAAATCCTGTAGAGTTGTTTTTTTTTTCTTGTTTGTTTGTGTTTTAGTCTCTATGAAGAGCCAGTGTTAGAGAGAGGCTGCTACTATCCACAGGAGGGTGGTATTGGGTTCATTTTGAATTCAACTTTGCCCTGAATGAACACCAGTCTTACATAGTTTGATCTGAGATTGATCTCCTATTCCTGTGACCTCAAGGATGTGCTAAGCAGACTTCTGCTTCGCCCAATGGCAAATTCCCTCATGGCAAAAGCAGGCTTAGGACTCTACTTAGTGCTCTGGCTTCCCATGGTTACTTAGTTTTAGACACCTTAGTATTCTTGCCTTTCTTGCCAGAAAGGGTCAATGCATTTACAAGGAATTTTTAAACCTTTATTTGACCTTTTTGGTAGGTTTCAGAGGCAGAGGATCTGTCTGTGTTCCTAGCCCACGATTATGATATGAAGTAAACAGTTTCCTTACTGTCTGTCTCCTGGCAGAGGGTACTGTAGTGATGAAGAGTATAGATTAGGTATATTGAAGTATACACTGGAAATATACACTGAAGTATACAGCTAGATTGCCTAGGTTCAAACCCCGGTTCCACTAATCATGAACCATGTATCATCAGCTAAATTGCTTAGCCCCCTGTCACGGATTCCACAAAGGATTACTGGAAAGATGAAACATGCAAAGATCATAGAGCAGGGCTGGCCAGGGAACTCAGGAGAGGCCGGCTCTGATGCTGGTGATGCTGACTTCCACACCCCACTGACCTGGTCTTGAACGTCCTCATCACACAATTCCAGCTGCATGATACGTTCAAAAGGTCGGAAAAGTGCTTCATTAAAGTGAAAGTGAGGTGGCTCATTCCAATCAGTGAGAACCTCCGTCAGTATATCATGGATGAAGGAAACAGCCTTCTGAGACACATGCCTTTCCTTATGGCAGGCGGCCTGCAAAATCCAAGGAAGAATAGAACACCATCAGGACTTTATGAAAGTAAGAAAATGGTCTCTTAAACTCCTAACCCACTTCGTTGTGGGGAGGTAGAAGCAGCAATTCTGCTGACGTAAAAATAAATAAATAAATAAAAATAAAAATAACTCCAAGGAATAAGTATAGGTGAACAGCACACTAAAGTTAAATTTTTAATAATTTAACTAAAGATCACACACAACTCTAGTTTCACCTTAATATTTTTGGAAAAATGAGACTTTCTAGCAATTTCCTTCTCATTTTTCTTCTTGTAACATGACAGTTTTCTTGGGTGGTAAAGAACACATGAACTATAAAGACACTGGGACCTAGTCTGGGAACTGCCTATGGTCTCCTTCTAGCCATGTTCTGAATATGGTCAGAGGTGTCACCTGTCCCTCAAGGAAGTGGGCCAGTTGCCCCCAGGATGGTCTAACTAGCTCACATCTTTGTATGCATGCCCTTGTGGAGCCCTCTCTCTCACTGACCTTGGGCTTGGATGTGTGATCTGCTTTGGACAAAGGAAAAATACCAAACGTTTTATCAGTAGAGAACTGGAAAGTAGCTCTGATTTGGGGTTTGCCCTCTCGCTTTTCTTGGGAATCCTAAGAAGACCACGTGAATGAGCCAGGGCTAGTCTGCTGAAGGAAGAGACACCATGAGGAGAGGCCCCGATGTCCAGCTCTCCTAGTCAAGGCTGTTATGAACCAGCTGACGACAGGTGCACAAGTGAGGCAAGAAGAGCTCAGCCAAGCCTAACTCAAGCCAGCTCAGATTTCTGATCCACAGTATTAGGAGCTAAATAAATGGTTGTTGTTTTATTTTGCGGGTGGTTGGTTGTAGTTTACCAGATAAGTCATAAACCCTGTTTTTCCATGACTAAGTTGTGATTTTCTACCCTTTTTCTTTACTAGAATGTTCTCAGTTTAGTGAATCAAGTTCCACAAACACTTTATTTGATGATGTAACTCTGCCACATTAACGCTGAAGAACTAAAAAGAATCGTTCTTACTGAAAAAGGAGGTAATAATTTTCCCACCAACTGAAGGAGCCAGTCATTATATACTGAAATGCTTAGTTCATAGGATATAACTTAACACATGCACTACTTTGTATGAGAGTGAAAGGGGTCCTAATATTAATTTTGTTGGGAAAACTAGGGCATATGGTTCACCTACTTACAAGGACTTCCCAGAGTACATTTAGCTCTCAGAAAAGAGAGACTGGCAGAACAAGAGGCATTGTTATAATCATGTACACAAGTCAAACTCCTGGGGTGCCTGAGTGGCTCCCTGGCTTAAGCCCCTGCCTTCGGCTCAGGTCATGATCCTGGAGTCCTGGGATAGAGCCCCACATCGGGCTCTCTGCTTAGCAGGGAGCCTGCTTCCCCCTCTCTCTCTGTCTGCCTCTCTGTTTACTTGTGATCTCTGTCTGTCAAATAAATAAATAAAATCTTAAACAACAACAACAACAACAACAACAAAATAAAAGTGAAACTCCAGCCTCAGGCTAAAAGTAAAACATTAAGATCGGAAAGCCAGCTGTGGGAGGTACTTCGCCAAGTCATGCGACTGTAAAGAAAGATTGGGGCAAAACCAAGGTGGGACTGCCCTTTGGGGTGATTCTCTAGATGCCCAGATGTCATATCGAGACCTGTGACGTTTGTGCCTGGGGGCGGAGGGGTTGGGAACCTTAGCCTTGCTCCGAGGCCGCGACGCTCTTCGGCCCCGCCCCGGCTGGAAAGCCCCGTGCGGGCTCGGCTTCAGGGGCTCACCTCCACCAGGTGTGGGGCCACGAGGCTCCAGCAGCGCATCACGTGGAGCAGCGGCCTCGCCTTGCTCCGCACGATCCTCAGCATGGCGTCCCCGAGGCGGAAGAGGTGGAGGGCGCTCTTCCGGTCTTGGGTGGATTTAACTTCTCCTAGAAGAAGGCAAGACCATAAAAGCCCTAAAGCCCAAACACAGGGGTAGTTTGGCCTATTCTCAAGCACAGAGAGGATGAAAATCAAAGGGGATGAAAAATACTCAGGGTGGTAGGATTAGTCAATGCGGGCCAACTGAGGGAGGAGAGGACCCAGGGTTCAAGAGGGACGAAGGGGTTCACTCAGCACCTCTCCTACAGGCCGCCATATTGCCAGGACCTGCTGGGACAAGCGTGAGCACTGTTTGTGGAGAAGGGGGAATGGCCTGGTGGTTAAGTAGGAGGGGTGGGGACTCAGACTGCCTGGGCTCAACTCCTGGCTGCACCATTTAGTAGCTAGGCTATGTTGGACCAGGCCTTTCTCTCTCTAAGCTACATTTCATGTAAAAGTGGGGCTAACAGCACTTACCTCCTCAAGTTACTTGAAGGACTGAATATGGAGATCCTCACAAAGTGCCTGTCACAGGGCTGGGCACATACTAAACACCCCCTGCTGTCAGCCATTAGCGTTACTGCTGTCACTGTGTCATCCACTTTGCCAACCCCTAATGGCACCTCTGAAGTGCTTGCCAAGCAGGTCAGGCCCCTTTCAACTCAAGGACATACTTGTTGAACCTGCTCTGTCTTGCTTCAGTGTAATCCTTACCTCCTCTGATTTTTTGCTACTGCTCTGCCCTGTCACGTTGGTCTTCTCCCTTTTCATCACTTTCTTCTTCCTCATGTCCTACTGCTTCTCCTATATTGCCTACAAAATGCTGATCATTATCTTGCTCTTGCAATCAGACTGCTCCTTTCTAATTAATCTTGCCATAGCAGATAAACTTCAAAACGACAGTAATATTATTACCAACTCACCTCAGAGAGTGTAGCTGGTAAAAGATGGACGCAGCATTTTAACTCCTATCCGATTCATCCCAAAGCAAATGTCTCCTCCTCCCAGCTGCCTCTTCCTAACCCTGCTCCTTGCTTTTTGGTAAGCTGAGAGCTTGCTAGTTTTTCAGCCCCAAACACTTTGAAGGTGGCCCCCAAGTCCAGGGCTGCTCTGGAAGTGCAAGGGGTCTGGGAAGTTGGTGTTACAGAGCTAAGGTTTTAAAGTCTATTAAAAACTAGCAGGGAAAGGACTGTGCTGCTCAAATCAGAATCTGCAGTAAGGATCAAAAGGCCAAAGGCCAAACTTCAGATCCCTTAAGATGGGACCTCAAGAGGCTGTATGATCCAACTTGCTGGTACAGTGTGTCTCCAGCATGTAGTTCTGTGCTCCTGCATGGACCCATCGGGACAGAGGCTCACTGTTTCAGCATGACAACCTTGGCTACTGATGGACCGTTGTATCTGTGAGCAGCCTACCACCCGTTTGGGACTCTTGGGCAGCTCATTACAACTGTGCTCCCTTCAAGGTCCTCATCAGTGAAGACAGTGACATTGACCTATCATTAGGGATATGCCTCAACAGGAGTTTTTCTAAGAGTAGCAGGCAGCTTTTCCCCCGTCCACTCTTCTCTCCCACCAGCCTTTTGTGGAATCAGGAGCCGCTTCTGCAAACAGCTGAACTGAATGAAGCAAGACACGTGGCTTGTGATACAGAGAAGGGGTCCCACCCTCATGGGAACTACCTGCATCCTGAGTAGCCACATGATTTTCTCTATCTCAAGCACAAAACTTTGCAGAACCACCTGGCACAGGTCCAGTGGGAACAGGGGCAGCACTGGCTGCAGCAGCATTTCCCCCAGCATGCCTGAAAACTGATGACAAATCTGCACTAGACCTTAGCCAGGGTGACCATGTGTGATGAGAATGGGGATTCAAGCCTTCAGGTGGGGCCGCTGCTTTCAGAGATCTGGGCTGCTTCCTGCTGGTCTTGTGGCATGGTTCTTCTGGGAAAGAATTACCTGGCATTGCCAGAGAGTAATCCACCGTATCTGTAACAGAATGGAAGAGCTGGGACTGGGACGCTTTCTTTAGCTGGTAGAGGAACCCCCCCAAAGCCATCAGGTTCAATTTGTCTGTAGCATCTTCGAAGAGCCTGGAGGAAAGAAACAGATTTTTTACTTGGCAACAATTCCACCAAGTCTTTGCGGTAGAATGATGATGGTAATTTTGTTAACTGTGAGTAATGAAAATGTGCAAAACTGTAAAGAAATGTGCGTTATGCTTCTCTACCTCTTATTACTGTGTATAAGTCTGCTCGAACTAGGAGATTTTCATATAAAGGGCGCAGACCATTAAAACAAAAATCTTTGTTTCCGCATGGTGTAGCTCAGCTATGCTGGGCACTCATAAAACATTTGGCAAGAAGCTGAAACTTGGCAAAGCATCACCCCCTGAAACTGAGTAACTGGGAATGGAATCCTTAGAATTAGCTTTAGCTTCATAAACTATGTGATAGAAAAACCCATTAAGTCAATCAAGGCTTTTGCTGGGCTACGACGGATGAGTCTAATGCTGGGTTTGGTCTTCAGAAGGATACAAAAGCAAAGTACACCCAAACCTGTAAGCCCCCTGGGGGTGGGCCTAGTTTAATCATTGCCTCTGACTCATACACCCAGCGCCCTGCACGCAGTGGGAGCTCAAGTAGCTACTAAAAGAACAAATATTCCCTAACATAATGGACCTCGCAGGTTCCTTTTGTTTTCCACTCTGCTGGGCGCAGACATTTCTAGGGGAAGGAGGAGGGGAACACAGGTAGCAGGGCTTGGAGAAGGAGCTAAGGCTCACTGGAATTCAGAAGGCTGGCGTCCAATGTGGGTTTCTGCGGCCGGTCTTTCACGGCTCTTCAGCCGTCTGCTGCTTGCCCACCAAATCTGTGCATATGTCAGAAGGGCAAGCAGCCCCGTGGGCTGCCACATGCTGAGCAAGCGAGCGGGTCTCCAACAGAAATTGAATACGGAGTCCCTTTTGAAGAGGTTAGAGGAGATGTACAGGTTTTAAGATGGGCATTAGTAGGTTAAGCAGTCATAAATGATGGAACCGAAGACTTTTTCCTTGCTATTTTTGTAAATCCGATTTTAATATCATTTAGTGTCTGCATCCTATTAACCATTTCTTTTCTCTTGTTGCTAGTAAAAGAACAGCAATGAATATTATGCCCTGCTGGATGCCTGCAGACTACTTTCCAGATACCAACACACTTTCCCAGCCACCTTGTTGGATAAGCTGGGAAAAGAGAATACTGCACAGAGTCTCAGCATAACTCTTTATGCAGACATAACCTTGTAGTTGATTAGTGTCAAAGCCAGGAAAGAACTCAGGTATTCTGAGTCCCGTGAGTGCTGTTCCGCTTTCCCACTCTCTGGCCTCAGGCTCCCTGTATACACTTCACTGCCCTGGGGCTGGGGGCACAATGACCCAGCGTGGACAGTGCAGTGTGGTGGGACTACATATGATGGTGACGACCAGCAGCAGGTTCAACGTCAGGAGGTGTTGCCACTTGGGGCTGGGGTTATTGAGTTTTTCCTCTCAACCTCAGTACGGTGAAAGAATATATCACCCCCTTAGGTGTGGGACTATAGATAATAACTATCATAAGAATAATGGGTTTTTGGTGGCGCCTGGGTGGCTCAGTCAGTTAAGCATCTGCTTTCAGCTCGGGTCATGAGCCCAGCATCCTGGGATCCAGCTCTGAGTCAGCCTCCTTGCTCAGTGCGGAGCCTGCTTCTCCCTCTCCCTCTGCCTGCCAGTCCCCCTTGCTTCTATTTTCTCTGTCAAATAAATAAATAAAATCTTTAAAAAAATGATGGATTTTTATGATTTATCAAGCTCTGTCTTAAGTGCTTCAAGTGTAGTAATTAATTTAACCTTATGACCCCCCTGAGAGAGGCTGACTTTATGGCCGTATATGATGTGAGGCAATCAGGGCCCTGGGAGGTGAACCTGCCCAAGATCACAGAGTAAGTGCAGGGCACTAGCCCCAGGGAACCTGCCTCCAGGGCTCTGCTCTTAGTCAACAGACAGCAGTTCATTTTAAGTGTGGGGCCTGATGGGAGACAGAGGTATGTTTGAAAAAATGAAAAAAGAGGCTTAAATGACTGGCTAACACATCTAGCTGTCCTGGGAGTGATTTGAGAGGAAGATGTGGGTGTGGCATTGCCCACTGGTGCTCTGCAGGGAGCACTCCTCTGAGGTATGAAGACCCCGGGGCGCTCTTACCTGTCGGCCTGGGTGGACAGCGTGAGCACGGCCTTGGCGGCACTGCTCCCGGTCATGAGGCTGCCCCCCCGGAAGTCAGAGGCCCGGCCTCGGCTGCCTTCCCTGACCAGCTCTTGGATGGAGAGGGGCTGGATGACGGGGGCCGCACTCAGGGAGTTCTCTGGCTCTAGGCTCTGCTCTGGGGCTGAGCCCTCACACTCTGGGTCCCCAAGGAGTCCGGAGCCCCCTGACGCCTTCTGGGGCTGGCTGATGGCCAGAGGGGGCTGGGAGGTGCCGTCGCTGAAGTGGGTGTGCTCCAGTGTGCCCACGTACTCACAGACCCTAGACAGAGGCGCAGACAGACAGCTGTTAGGCCGCGTAGCTCCGCAGGCCCGCTCTGTAAATCCCACAGTGAGAGAAAGAAAGCCCAGCCAGCTTTGCAGTCCCCCCTCTCCCCAATTTCCTTTCTTTTCTTGTCAGAGCAAACTCTCCCTCTCCCCCCTCACTATCCATATTATTTTTCTTTTTTGAATTGGACCAGATGACTTGGAAGTGGGGTAAGGATTCCCCAGACTGCCTTCTGTGCTGGGAGGAAAGGTGGGTAACAGAAGCCCTGTTCGTCCAGTTCCGTCCCGTCCGGCTTACTGGCTTATTTGGACTTGGGCTGCTTGAGGGAGTTTTCCCAGGGGGCCCTCTCCCCTTCTCTCTAGTGCTCTGATGAGGACTCGGGAAGCCCTTCTTTAGGATCCCAGCCGGAGTGTGCATGTGCTCCGTAGGCCCACCAGCCACACTGGGCCCACTCTCCAGGGCTCTTCCCAGCCATGTCCCAACTGGCCTCAACAGCATCTAGTGCTGGTGCTGGGGTCACATCCTGATCGCCCTGATCATGGCAAACCCAGAGAAGCATCACAAGGTAGGGGATAGCTGCCAACTTCCAAACTGTTCGTGCCCAACAGACCCTGGGGCTAAGATGGTTCATAAGAGGCCCGGTAACCCAGAGAAGTCCAGTTACTGGTAAAGACCGTCCCGGATAACCCACTCTTGTGTTCTATGCTCGGGCAATTTTTTGATTCCCTATAAAATGCTCTAGTGCAATTTAAGTCATTTTCTTTTTCCTCTTTTGCCTGTGAGTGCAATGAAGAGCAGCAGAACACCAGCCCCCACACTGAAACCCATTTGCTCCAGGCTGATTCATTCTGGCTCTTTCACATGTTCCCCCCAAGACGGGGTTTGCAATCCTTGAATGACCTGCATGCTTCTCTCTTTGAAACCCAACAGACACTTACACAACTGTATTTGCTTTGAGGGCATCAAACTGAGCCCAGATTTGGCTGGGGCTCTGGGTGAGGTCTACTCACACCCACTGCCCCACTGCTGCCCTTCCAGAATGTAGCTCGGTCCAAGGCATTGGGCGTGCACTAAGGAGGCAGCGAGGAAACAGCCTGGCCCCTGCCCCATGCCTGAGCCATGGACACTGCTTCTCTGTCCCAGGTCAGCCCAAAGCCAATACCTGCAAGACATGCTTTTTGTCTCAGTCTCGTGGGGACTGTGGAGCGATCATTGCTGCTTCTGTCTTACAGGTACTGTGAACTCGGTAACTGATCGGGGTTGGGGGATCATCACGCACCTGAACACGTGGGGCCAGCAGTCCGGGTTGTGGCTACCCATCTCCAGGCCTACGCTGAGGATGGCGTCCATGCACAGGACGTGGGCGGTGTGCAGCCAGACCCCCTGCAGCTTCCCGATCTGCTCCAGTTTCTGCTCTACCTTCAGTTTCACTGTGCCGGAAAGACATTCATTAACGTAATGGTCCAAGACAGGGCCAGAGAAGGATAAGAGAGAAGGGATAAAAAGGAGAGAATGGGCTGCCATGCAAGAGCAAAAGGGAAACAGCAGATGTCACTCTATGTCACTGGCAGCCAGCTCCTCAGTAGCACATCCCTGTGGTTCAGTGTGCAAGCTACCCAGCCCTCAGGCTCTCGGATGCTGGGGAGCCCAGTTTGGCAGCCTCTCAAGGTGGATGGGTTCTCGGCTGGTGGCTGCAGTTCTTCCAGACCCACCCGTGGGCTCTAAGTCAGTGACAGCAGTGAGGACAGGCTTCAGGTGCCGACCCCAGCTAAAGCTGTTTGCGCCCGAGCCCTTCCCCACCCGTGTGCTCACACTGATAAGACAGAATTCCTGGTAATCTGTGAGTTCTCTGAGGTTTATTTAACATCACAGGTTCATGGTGATGATCATCTAAAATATACGTATATGTATATATGCTCTGAGCCCATGATCATCAGATCATTTCATTTCCTGAGTTTATGTTTATACTTGTGATCTTCAAATAACACTTTTTAAATTGTAGATAATGAGAAAGGATGCAGAGAGTAACTTAATATGTCAATTATGCAAAATGCCAAGGCAAGGCCCGATGTCAACATCCTCCATGAATAAAGGTATCAACTCATTGGAAGATGGGTCCAGTGAGATACGTGAAGGATGGTCTGGAGCCTAGAAACACAGCACGCTCACTTCAGAGGAGCCAAACCATATTCCTGTTGTAAGAGGCAAACTGAGTTTTAGCCAAGTGTCTTTTTTGTATGGCTGTGATACTGATTTTACTTATTTGTATATAACTTGGACATCAATTCTGGTTTTATAATTTTTTAAGGACTTTAAATGTAAGGATTTTTATGTAATGTATGGTTGTGCATACCAAGTATATCTCCTAATCGTCTACTTCACTGGCTAACTGATTTTCACAAGTTAAAAATCAACTCTTTCAGGACATCACAAAGCTCAGGTTTTTCTCTTACAAGAACAAAGTTTTCCTGAAGCCTCTTTCAGGGATTTCCTCCATTTGATTTCCCTCTTCAGAAAACTGGCTGTTCTGCCTTTCCCTGCTATGACCTGAGGGGTCTTCAGATGGGTACTCTGTGCAGCGCCAAAGCGTGTGGCCAGATGAGGACAGAAGAATGAACAGCTCAGCCAGGCAGGCCTCTGGTGTCCCGCAGGACTCCTGTGAGCGGCCATGAGCTCTTTTCTAGTCAGTGAGGGCCAGGATGTCTCTTCTCTCCAGAGGGATCTACGGAGGCGCTCTGCAGGGTCAGCCGTGTCAAAGAGAGCCACGCCGGGGATCTGCACTGATCCAGCCTGGGACTTTGCTATCAGCAGCAAACATAGGCTGCACATGCCACAGGGATCGGGGACAGGGATCTGCTTGTGTGTGTGGATGTGTGCAGACAGCACGGAAGGCGCCAAGTGGATTCTGGACCTTCAGCGGTTACCTTGGGCTATGGCGTCACTGGGTTCTTGGACTTCCTTTTCCTCTTTTTCTTCCTGGACACAGGAGGCAGCTGCCATCTGGGCAAGGGCTGAGGCACAGTTAGCCGCAACTCCTACAGAGACAACAAACGATCGCCGCTCACTGAGTCTATTCTCCAACCATTACCAAGCAGGGCCCTTCCAGAAGACTTGTTTGCCACTAGGCCATGCCCCAAGTGCTCCTCAGGGATGCCCCTCAGGCCGCGCGTCAGGGGACGTCATTCCCTCCGGTACCTAGAGCACAGCTCAGCCGCGCCGCTTTCCGCAGCCCATCGAGGCTCATGCAGATGGCATCACGCTCCTTTTGGTTCTGCTCCTTGACGCCTTCAGCTCCCAGAATGAAGGCCAACCCTTTGGAGCTTCCTGCCATCCGGCCAGTCAGCGGGGTTGATAAAGTATCGATGAGGTTCTTCCAGCAGCCCACCAGAATGTAGCGAGCAAATGCCACACCTGGAACGTGAAAGGGCAGAGACATCACTTTTCAGAGGCAGAAACAACCCGGCAGGGAGTGGCACGGGATCTCCCGACCATCCAAATATCGAGCCTGAGTTGTGAGGCATTCTCCTACCGGAAATATAATTTAATGGCTATCGGATTGCATTTTATATTAAACATTTGTGTGTTTATAAATAATGAATGTTGCATCATCAGCAAGACGTTGCAAAGTAACTTCCATCAGGCACGCTTTTTCTGACAGGACAAGACGTTAATTCATCTACATCAGCACACAAAGCTGCCACTTAATGCTTTAACTGCTGGTAACATACGTGACGCATGCATATTCATAAACTCAAGACCCAAGTCATTACCTGCCACTGTGGAGTCATCAATTCTCCTGCCCTGGGTGAAAGGGGACTCGGTAGAAGCTGAGGCCATGAGCTGGCCCCCAATCGCACTGCTCTCTAAGCCATCGATGTCTGTCAAGGAAAAAGACAAGGTTTTCCCTGATTAAGAACACTCCAGTCAAAAACAAATGTCCACCACAATATTCATTTCTTCCCGAACAAACATCCATTGGATCTATTATGTAGCAAGAAAATAATAATCTTTTATCAGAATATTAAAATTTTTGTTTAATCTCATAGTCCAGTTTTCTTTCATTGCTAGAACATTCTTGTTAGGCTGTTGTATATTTTTTACTTTAAAAAAGGAAGATAAACTCTGCTATGTCTGTTGTTGGAAAATCTATTGATTTAGAATACTTAGATGTCTGAATACTCCTTTTATCCAGAGCAGTGACATTATTCCCAAATTTTATACATGCAGGTTGCCCCAACCTGGATTTCTCTTTCAGAGTTTCCTCATAAGAATAAAGAAAAGAAGAATAGTATCTCTTTGGTTAGATAATAACATAATCTGATTCCAAAATACAACAATCACTTGATAATAATACCTTACAGTTTATGAAGTGTTTTCACATTTAGATTTTTCTGTCAACTCTAAGCAAGTAAGCAGGATAGGTAGTATTTTTCCCATTTCACCAAAAAAGAAATAAACATTCAAAGTAGGTGAGCTACTCATAGCCATGGGGCCAGTAAAGGAAGGAGTCAGACTTAGTATTCACGTGTTCGGATTCCCATCTGGGCCTCTTTCCATGATATCACATACTCCATCCAGCTCAATACAGGAATCTTAACTCTCCTTCATTTGAATTTTTGTTAAAACACTAATTTCTGGAATTATTTCAATGAAACGCTTCTTAGTATATTGGCAAGAAGAAACTGGCCTGAGATCGAGAAGCCTTAGCTCTGAATTAAGTAGCCTTGTAGCCATGGGCTAACCTGCATCCTCTGGGCCCCAAATGTCTCAGCAGAAAGGAGGGAACCACTCGAGAAGTGATGGAATTGGGGCATATGTACTTGAATGCAGCTAACATAGCTGAATACCACCCAGGGAGGGCATGGGAAAAGAGGGTAGCTGAAGTTTATTCCTTGACCTTAGAACTTGACCCTCACCAATAGGATGATCCTTCTCTGCATGCTGTTTGGAAATTATTTTATTATATCTTTGATTCTTACAGTAAGTCCAAGAAGCCTAGAGACTTTTGGCAACACATCTCTTTTGAAAGTTGCAAAGACAGTAGATCTTCAAATTTCTCACCACAAGAAAAGAAAATTGTAACTACACAAGGGGACTGACATTAACTAAACTTATCATGATGATCATTTTGCAATAACACATACCCCCCCATATATATATATATATATATATATATATATATATATATATATATGATATATATCATCAAATCACGTTGTATACCCTGGACTAATATAATGTTTCATGTCAATTATGTCTCGACAAAACTGGAGAACAACAGCAGGGAGAAACCTCAATGTCTACTGAAGTGGGAACAGGCCCATTTCAATGACATTAATTTGACTTATAGTCAAATGGTCTTATGGCATTCACCGGAAATTGCCATTTCTGGAAGTTAGGAGGTTTCCTGTATGCTAGGTAAAGTACTGCTGCATTCAAGTAATACGAAGTTCATCTAAGCGCTAAAATTCCAGTTCTATAGCACACCTTCCATGACGTCAGGAATGGCCAGTTTGTATAGCGCTGATATAACATTGCTGCTGTTGCTTTTCCCTGCATGTGACGAAAAGGTCAGATGGAAGCTTCGAAGCTCCAGGTTAACTGCTGCTCAAATTCATTGGCCATTTCAGACCTGCAATTTGCCACAAAGGATCACAGAATTTCGTTTTGTAGAACTGTATGGAAAAACCTGTGCTTTTATATCATTTTGTGTCTAGAGGACTCTCCCGTGGAGGTAGCGACTGAGCTTACGGTTCCGTGACAAAGTGGTGGCTGACACACAGGAATGTGTGGATGCGCGTGGTTACTGTGAGTGGCCTGTTATTTCTTCATTTTTATAACTACTGAATGGCTCCCTTTGTTAAGGTTCAGGTAAGAGAGTCACAGAGATTCATTTCGGCAGACACTGTGGTCTTTGAAAATTAAAGCTAGCATGTTTAGGATCCTTCCCCAAATCCCAAGGCACCTTAAGCTCTGGGCAGTACCTTCAATCCGTATTGGAGGGATTTTACAAGGAAAGATGGAAACCACGCATTACTTATAGGATGCCTGAATAAATGTCTCACACATTTATGAAGTCTTAGATTTCAAATGGATATGAAAGTTATCAGGATTAGTCAAACACAAATTGGTCACCAGTGATCCTGTCCAGTGATCCTGATCCCTACAGTTAGGGACCTTGCCCTTGCTTCTCCCAGTTGCGTCCTAGTTCTAGAACCAAGACTCCAAATGCCAGCCAATGATCAAGGCTCTGTCTGCTGTGGACAGACCTCACAATGTGTCTTGACTCCCTGCCTGATTCCTAAAGAGCACCTCAGCCCAAATCCCTCTTTGTTGGGTTTTACCTGGCGGTGGTCTACTTTGCTACCCTTGTAAGAGCCCCCCCAAACTGGCCGCAGGTAATATAACATTGCCTTTGGACAATGGATTCTGCCTCCTCCCTGGACTATCCTGCCCCAGCCCGGTTGGGATCCTGCCCATGTGTCCTGCCTGGTGCAGAGCCATGCTGAGCTGGGTGTGGACACGTGACATGACAGAGACAGGGGAGGTATCTGGCATAGGGCTGTGCCCTACATACCCTGCCACCTGGGGCCATGAGATGATAACTTGGATCAGAAACCAGTCTGGAAACTCAGATCAAACAGAAGATGAGCCTGGATATAATATATGAAGCCTACTGATGGCCAAGGTCTTGGGCACTCCCTCATCTACGTGACACCATCGCTAAGCCGTGAGAAGCCATGAATGACTGCTTTCTCACACACATGCACACACACACTCAACAAAAACCCCTGCTTCGTGACCACACCCCATAGAGCTCTCTATGCTCTCATGTAAAATTTCTAATAAACAGGATTTTACAAACTCTGGACACTGAAAGCAAAGACGCTGGGTAACCCCTTGGTATTGTTTCAAATTCTCATATAGTCGGGAAGGGAAGAGAAGCCAAGTTTAAGATCAAGCATTTTACATTTCTGGCAAATTTGGGAGCACTAAATGATATGGGGTTATCTATTAGCACATGGGAGTTTCCAGGAATAATTCTGGGCTCTAAGCCCAGAAAGTACTTCATATCCCTAGAGGGGCCCGTCCTTTTACTCTGACAGACACGGGTGCTAAGTAGTGCTTATCTAATGGAGCACAGTGAGTCCCCCAGTGTCCCATCTGAGAAACAGACAGAACATTCCTATGAGATGAATTCATGACAAGTCCCTGGAACTGTTACCAGTTGCCGGGGAGGCTCTGCGGGTGCTGTTTTGAGGCTGGCTTCTCTGAAAGGGGCTTTGGAGTGTCTGTCCCCCCTCCACACCAAGAGTCTCAGAGCTGTGTGAGAAGCCACTGACCGGTCAGCATGGTGATGAGGGGCAGGCTGTTGTCCTCCGGGCTGCCCCAGTAGCCGGCTTCTCCGAGCATGTTTCTGTCGAGCACCTGATGGTAGAGCTCCTCAATCCAGGCCTGGGAGAAAACCATCAGCACCCCGCTGGTCTGGACCTGCTTCATGAACTCTTTCTACGGAGAGGATCACATGAGAAGGTGACCAGATAGGGTCCCTCACAAATGAACACATTTCCCTGCTGCTGCTTCCCTTCACGTGTCCCCTACCTGAGTCAAGGCTTCTAGAAAAAATAAAACCTTATTGATTGGGGGCATAGTGGGGGTGTGGTTAAGGGAAGGGGAAACCAAGATGGGGAAGTTCTAAACTTCATGAAGTTCCTTTTACTTACAGTATCTTTTAAAGAAACCCCATAGAAGGATTAGGAACACTGCCTCTCATCTCTCCCCTCTTTCATGTGCGGGGGGACTAGAGACGGTGCAGAAATATGAGTGGAGCAGCTCCGTCTCACTGCCCCAAGAGCAGCAGAGATGGAAAGTGTTCCCTGAAAAAGCCTATGCGGCTCAAGAGCTACTGGATTTATACCCATTACCCCTGCGGATTTATAATTTATGCAGCAACAAATGCAGCTCGATGGACGGAGGCTCACGAGCCGATGTGAGGGCAGAGACGACCACTGGATGATCGCCATCATTCTCATTCAGCAGCTTACATGAGGTGCTCTATTTCTGACCAGTGGGAAGTAGATCTGAGTGCATTCTGGATGACCATGAAGAGAGTTGGTAAAGCAGGCCTTGATTTTCAGAGAAGGGGACCGTTCCCTGCCCGTCTTCTGATGTTTGAACGGTCCATTCCGATCACCTGTCTCGGACTGCAGCTCACACATGTGTGTGTAACAGTGCCACTGGGGGCACATTCCTGGGCCGCTGGCAGGCAGCCACTTCCAGGCACTTGGGTCCTTGCCTCTCTGGAGCAAGGTGGGTGGCCGTGTGGCCCATCTCACTCTGCAAACCACCCTGCATCCCTCTCGGCCCACCATGGCCCCCCACCCGCGTCGCCCATGCCACGCTAGTGGGGAAGAGAGCACACCATGCCACTCCTCCCAGCACACTGGTGCTCGGCTCTCCAGCCACCTGTCCTCGGAGGTCGGCACAGAGGTGTCAGGCTCACCATCATGCCTGGCGCCAGGGCGGGCCGCTTCCGGTAGTAGTCGGCGTGGGAGAGTTTCAGGTTGAGCAGCAGAGCCCAGTGCGCGGCCGTGTACAGGCTGTCCGCGTTCATCAGCATCTGCAGGCTGAGGCTGCCGGTGCCATCGAACCCGGGGGAGTGCATCATGCCTGCGGGGCAGAGTGCAGACACCGCTGGGGCTGCAGACAAGGCGCCCGGCGAGGCTGGCTTATGGAGAGCCCCGACCCAATCCTCGTGACGGGAACATGCACCCTGTAGGACGCTTAAAACAGCTACAGCCAGCAAGGAGCATCGTGAAGGTCCCATATATGCCCTAGCCTGCTGGGGACGGGGATGTACTCTGGAGCGAAGCGACGTGGGCAAGTCTGGATGAACTACTCACCAGCTACTTTGGTAAAATCACTCAGACCCCCCAAGTCTCAGCCTCAACTGTGTCCAACTCCTGCTCAAAGTCTCCAATGACTTCCCATCACAACAAAATAAAACCTGGACCTCCCTTCCTCTCTGTTTCTCACGCTCCAGGGCCACCAGGACCTGTGCTGCTCCATAGACCACACCAAGACTGGGCCTGCCTCAGGGCCTTTGCATTTGTTCTTGCCATTCCCTAGAATGATCTCTCAAGATCTCTGGAGGAGGTACTCCCTTCTTTCAGGTTTCTGCTCAAGCATCAGCTTTACAGAGGCCTTCCCTTCCAGTTCCATCTCAGACAGCATCCCACTGCTCCCACCACTGCTGTGCTATTCTTCCTGCTCACCTTGCATTGTTTTCATTACCTTGATGTCATTTATGCCACCCAGCATTGTATTGACATCTATTTATTGCCTGCTGTCACTACTATTAGCTACTATTATGTAAGATCTATGAGAGGGCGGGACTTTATTAGTTTTGTTCACTACAGAAGCCTAGAAAAGTGCCTGGCATAAAGAAGACCCTTAAAAAACATTGCTGGGGGGAAGGGGGTAGGGAGACAGTGGTTGGGTTATGGAAATTGGGGAGGGTATGTGCTATGGTGAATGCTGTGAAGTGTGTAAACCTGGCACTTCACAGACCTGTACCCCTGGGGTTAATAATACATTATATTTTAATAAAAAAAATTTTAAAAATGTGCTAAGAATGAACGAACATGTTTGTTATGAGAACTAGAAGTAATAACACAGGTAAGATGCTTAGTGTAATAACCCATTAGTACATACTTTTTTTTTCTTTTTTTTTTTAATTTTTTATTTACTTATCTGACAGAGAGAGATCACAGTAGACAGAGAGGCAGGCAGAGAGAGAGAGAGGGAAGCAGGCTCCCCGCTGAGCAGAGAGCCCGATGCGGGACTCAATCCCAGGACCCTGGGATCATGACCTGAGCCGAAGGCAGAGGCTCAACCCACTGAGCCACCCAGGCGCCCCCATTAGTACATACTTTTAAAAAGTGATAGTGTTCCTCAATAAACAAAACAGAATTCCCATATGACCCAGTAATTATGCTCTTTGGGTATACAGTATGCCCCAAAGAATTAAAAGCAGGGATTTGAACAGATCCTTGTATGCCAATTTCACTGCAGCATTATTCACAACTGCCAAACTATGGAGACAACTGGACTGTCCATCAGAGAGGAATGGATCGACAGAGTATGGTACACACATACCACGGAGTTCGGATCCATGCTTCACCATGGATGAACCCTGCAAACATGCTGAGTAAAATGAACCAGGCACAAAATGATGACTATTGTATGATCCACACAGAGGAGGCACAGGCAAGAAGAGGCAAATGTACAGAGACATTATGAGTAGATGAGAAGTCACCAGGGGCTGGCGGAGTAGTCTTTCTCTTTGGGATGATAAATAAAATTTCTGAAAGTAAGGATGGTGGTAATACAATGCTGTGGATGTAGGGAGTGCCACTGAATTGTACACATAAAAATGGAAAAAGTGGAAATTTTTAAGTTTTATATATTTTTATCCCAATTAAAATAAATAATGTAATATATAAAAACCACTGAACTGCACACTCTAAATGGGTGAATTTTATGGTAGGAACTGTATCTCAATAAGTTTTATTTCAATAACGCTCTTAAATGAGGAAACAGAGTTTAAAAATACATATAAAAGCTGCTGGTTCTTCCCTCATTATTTTTTCTAAACATCATTTTATGCTTAACAGGGTTTTCATTTTGAAGGGCTCCATTGGTCTTATACAAATTAACTGAAAGAAACAAAGAAACAACTATATGTCATAGGGGGGCTTTAAAGATGGGCTTGTTTGGCCAGAGAGGATTAGTGCCTTGTTCAAATTTCAGAGAATGTGGGGGACAAACATTCCTCAGGTTGGGTTCTCTTTATCTGGTCCCACATCAGTCTCATTTGCTCCTCTTGGTCCTATATACACTCTGATGCTTGGTTTAGAAATGTGGCTGAAACAGACCATCTGAAATAATATGCATGCAAATGACACATGTCTATATGATCTTCATATGCTTAAAATTATCCTGTGATCAAAAAGGTACCTCTTTGGGGTACCTGCTTCCCCCCTCTCTTGGCCTGCCTCTCTGCCTACTTGTGATCTCTCTCTCTCTCAGTCAAATAAATAAATAAAATCTTTAAAACAAAGGTACCTCTTCTATAAAATGCAAGAGTTTTCAACACTAACAGTCAAATATATTAGAAATACAAATTTGTAACTGGAATTGTTACTTATATCCCTGTGAATTTTTTTAAGATTTATTTATTTATTTATTTGACAGACAGAGATCACAAGCAGGCAGAGAGGCAGGCAGAGACAGAGAGAGAGGGAAGCAGGCTCCCTGCTGAGCAGAGAGCCCGATGTGGGGCTCGATCCCAGGACCCTGGGATCATGACCCGAGCGGAAGGCAGAGGTTTTAACCCACTGAGCCACCCAGGATCCCTCCCTGTGGATTTCTTAATGAATATGCTAACAAGAGGACATGGGCCAGAAGAAGCTTTGAAGCTGAAAAATCTTCAAGACTTTTGTTAGATTTGAAAACGGCATAAATATCCCTTAGTGGGCGTTAAGTATATAGCTTATTCCCATAAAACCACTTTACTCAGTCAAATGTTAGGCATCTCCCCAGCTTTCCTTTAAGAACTTTGCAGTTGTTAAAAGAAATAATTTGTTAAGAGCACTTTGTGATCATAGGTGGAGGTGCATTTATAAAAGGAAGGTTGAGAGCGAGATTTTAAAATGTCATCCTCAGGGCCCTGGGTGACTCAGCCGGTTAGGCTGCTGACTCTTGGTTTCTGCTCAGGTCATGAACTTGGCGTACTGGGATTGGGCCTGTGTTGGGCTTCACGCTTAGTGGGGAGTGTGCTTGAGGATTCTCCCTCTCCCTTTGCCTCTACCGCCTGCACACAAGCGGTTTCTCTAAAGTAAATGGATAAATCTTAAAAAAAATATGATATCCTTGATTAGGACATGGGCAATGTGTTTCTTCTGTGATGGCTCAGAGGAAACTCCATACTCTTAAGGTCCTGGTGGGGTTGGTTCTAGTCTCCAGAGAAGATAAAGGACACATGATGGGTCTCCTTCTATGGTAAATAGAAAGCAGATCTCAGCATTGTTGGTATTTAACTATCCAGAATCATAGATGAAAAGAATATTTGAATCTGTGAACTAGGAAAATGGCATTTGCAAATGGCTTTGATCTCAGGTTTCAGAAATAATTTCTTTTAAAAGCTTTAAAACCAATCACTATTTACCTTGGATATGGTTTGGAAAACCAAGCACATACTCAGATGCTGAAAGGGAAGAAGGCAGCTGATGTGTCTGCTGACACAGAGACCCAAATCACTAGCAGAGGTGTGACAATGTTCCAGAAGGGGTAGTGCGTACGCGAAGTTCTGAAATGATTTGTCACGCCTGTTAGGAGCAATCTGTTGGTACTGATTTCTCTCTCTGTAAGCAGGCTAATTTCTTACATTACAAGGAGCTGGCAAATTTGAGAATAAAACAAAAGGATGTATAGTCTATAAACTTAAGGAAGACACTCATTTTCTTGCCATACCAGATACCAGAGAGTTCACTGGTGATGTTAATAATGGAAATAACAAAATAGCTACAATGTATTAAGTGCTTTCTAATTTTTAGAACGAATCTCTTCTTATACCTTATTTCATTTGACATATAAAGTCTATACTGATTGTTTTCCTTTATTTTCCCAGTAAGGAGAGTGCCTCAGAAATATTAAAGTAATTTGCCTAAAGTTATATAGCTAGAAATCGCAAAGGTATTTTGGGCCCAAACTCCAGGCTTTTTGCACAATGCCATGCTTTACTTGTTTCTAATGTTAAAAGATTGTACTCTATCATGTCCCTCTCAAACAGATACTCTATTTTAAATTCATTCTCTGATTGGGTTCACTGAAGTGTTATAAATTTGGAGTGACAAACTATAGGAGATCTGACCTTTAACGCATTCTGGCTACTTGTTTTTTCCAGTTTTCTATAACTAAAGTTCATTCTCTTCCTCTATAATTAAGATGTTCTTTACTGTCAGGAACAGAAGGCTGGGTCACTTGCTTGATTGCATACCAGTAAAAGACTGGATACAAAATTAGCATAAGTGACCTTGAAACATCTCCTCCATGCCTTAGATAATGTGTTTTTTTTTTTTCAAATAAACATTACTTATGTCACTTAAGAGTACTAAAAAATATAAATAAGAGTAACTGGTCCCTGCTTCTCCCAAGCCCCAATGATACCCATCCCAGCAGACTTAGTTCCTTGTATGTATTGTGTGGAAATATAATCACAAATGAGATCATAATAAATACACTGTACCATGACTTGGTGTTTTCTTAGCAATACATGTTAGATATCTATTTTATTTTATTTTATTTTATTTTATTTTATTTTATTTTATTTTATTTTATTTATTTTATTTTTTGAGAGAGAGAGGTATGTGAGTGATGGGAGGAACGGGGAGGGAGAAGGAATCTTAAGCAGGCTCCATGCTCTGTGCAGAGCCTGACGCAGGGCTCGATCTTATGACCCTGAGATCATGACCTGAGCCGAAATCAAGAGTCAAATGCTTAACCGACTGACCCACCCAGTTGCAGGTACCCTTAGATATCTCTTGATACTAGCACTTACGGATCTATCTCATCCTTTTCAAATAACTATGCATATACCACTGCATGGTTGGAGTATGATTTATTTAACTAATGCTCTCCTGGTAGACATTTATGTAGTCTCAATTATGACAAAAAGTTGAAATGATGAAATGCCTTTTAACACTTATGCAAGGGTATCTGTGGGATAAATTCCTTAAAGTAGACTAAAGAACATATATAAAGCTTGACAGATATGGCCCAAATATCTTCCCAACAGTTTATAACAATTTTTCTTCCTACCAATGGTACATAAGAACACTGTTGTACCTACTCAGCAATACCGGGCATTACTGACTTTCTAAACCTTTGTAACGATAGAATGGGATTTTTGGTTGCATTACTATATACTAATAACAAAGTCACAGAAAGAGAAATTAAGAAAACAATTCCATTTGTAATTGCTCCCAAGAGAATGAAATACCCTGCAATAAACTTGACCAAGGAGGTGAAAGACCTGTACTCTGAAAACTATAAAACATTGATAAAAGAAACTGAAATGACACAAATAAATGGAAAGATACCCTCTGCTCATGGGTTGAAAGCTTTCATATTGATAAAATGTCCATGCTACCAAAGCAATCTACAGATTCGATGCAATCTGCATCAAAATACCAATAGCATTTTTCACAGAGCTAGAAGAATCCCATAATTTGTACAGAACCTCAAAAGAAACCCAAATAGCCAAAGCAATCTTTACAAAGATATCACAATCCCAGATTTCAATATATACTACAATGTTATATTCACCAAAACCGTGTGGTATTGGCACATAAATAGACATATAGATCAATAGCACAGAACAGAGATCCCAGAAATAAACCCATACTTACATAGTCAACTAAGAGACAACAAAGGAACCCCTAAGAATATACAATGAGGAAAAGACAATCTCTTCAGCAAATGGAGCTGGGAAAACTAGACAGCTAGATTCCGAAGAAAACGGGATCACTTTCTTACACTAACTCCAAATGGATTAAGGACCTAAAAAATGTGAGACATGAAACCATAAAACTCCCAGAAGAAAAATGGGCAGTAATTTCTTTGACATTGGTCTTAGCAACATTTTTCTAGATATGCCTCCTCAGGCAAGGGAAACAAAAGCACAAACAAACTGTTGGGACTACAACAAAATAAAAAGCTTTTACACAGCAAAGGGAACCTTCAATAAAACAAAAAGGCAACCTACTGAACAGGAGAAGATATATGTGAATGACATATACAATAAGGGGTGGAAATCCAAAATAGATGAAGAACTTGCACAACTCAACACTGAAAAACCAAATAATCTGATTAAAAAGTGGGCAGAGGACCTGAATATTTGTTTTTCCACAGAACACGTACAGACGGCAAACAGACACACAAAAAGATGCCCCACATTGCTAATCATCAGGGGAATGCAAACCCAAACCACATGAAAGATGATCTTATGCCTGTCAGACTGGCTAGAATCAAAAAGACAAGAAATAACAAGTGTTGGTGAGGATGTGGAGAAGAAGGAACCCTCATGCCCCTGCTGGTGCAGCTGCTGTGGAAAACGGTATGGAAGTCCCTTAAAAAATTAAAAATAGAATTATCCTATGATCTAGTAATTCCACTATTGAGTATTTACCCAAAGAAAATGACGGGGGTGAAAAATATGTACCTCTATGTTTACTGCAGCTTTATTTATAATAGCCAACCAAGTATGGAAGCAACCCAAGTGTCCACCCATAGAGGAATGGGTGAAGAAGATGTGGTATATATATATTTACAAACACACGCATCATGGAATATTAGAAGAATGAGATTTTTATTATTATATATTTATTATATATATATATATTTATTATATATTTATTATTATAATTTTATTATTATTAGATCCTGCCATTTGCGACAACATGGACCTCGGGGGTATCATGCTAAGTGAGATAAGTCATACAGAGAAAGACAAACACTGTATGATTTCACTTACAAGTGGAATCTAAAACACAAAACAAACAAACAGAGAAACAAAAAGCAGAAACAGACTTGTAAATACAGAGAATAAACTGATGGTTGCCCGAAGGGAGGGTTGGAGGAGAAGCAAAATGGGTGAAAGGAAGAGAGAGATACAGGCTTCCAGTTATGGAATGAATACATCACAGGAATACAAGGCACAGCACAGGGAATAGGGTCAATGGTATTACAGTGTAATAGTGCTGAGTGCTGACAGAGGGTAGCCATACTTGTGGTGAGCATAGGAAAATGTCTAGACCTGTCCCGTCACCATGTTGTGTACCTGACATTGCTGTGACATTGTGTGTCAACGCTACTTCAGTTAAAACAAAAAGATTATACTATTTTACCTGGTAATATATCTCCTTAAGTCCATGTTTCCAATTTTTAAATAACATAGCTCTTTTATTTCCTGCTGGTAGAAGTCATAAGAAAAAAATTTTTAAAGGGGTTTGGAAAAAGATACAAAGAAGAAAATGAAAATAATCTGTAATTATATCATCATGAAGTATTAACATTTGAAGTTAATTTTGAATCCTTTTTAAAATTACATTATGACCATTAACCGTACCATTAAATATCACTTGAAGACATCATTTTAAACAGCTACATAGTGTCCTAAGTGGACACAGTAGAAATCATTTAACTTTCCCCTTATTTTGGGGCATTTAGGTTATTTCTAGTATTTGTGCTATGAAATATGTATCATATACATTTTTATATAGAAATATGCTTGAGTTTCTGGTCCCTTAGTATGAACTCCTATGGTTCTCTTAGGAGCCAGTGAGATGATGGGCTTCCATGGCCTCTATCAGGACTTGTCTGTCAGGACTTGGAAAACTGTCCCACATTTCCTGGGCTACAGTCTGCAACTGCTTTTCTTATCACGGCCAATCAACTCCAGAGGGGTCTGTGTTCTTGAACAGAGCCTCTGATCTACCCATCCATTCATCCCTCCTCCTCCGAGCCTCCCCACCCCCCAATGCAGCAGGCCCAGCGCGATACTAGGAACAGGTTTCTGAAGCCAGACTGTGTACACACCTTGGTAGCTGTGCACCTTGTGACTTAGTAGACCTCTCTGTGCCTCAGCTTTCTTACCTATAAAATGAGAATACTATCTACCCAATGGGGTTATTATGAATATTAAATGAATTAATACAGATAAAATCCTTACTCAATGCAGAGCTATGTTCCTGTTAGTTATGATTATCCTTGCAGATACATATCAATGCTGAGAAATGACTGCAAGGAAAGACACCAAGACATTTCAGAGGCAATCTCTGGGTGGTGTATAATTATGTTTTTTTTTTGTCTTTATATTTTTATATTCTCCAAATTTCATATTCTACAAATGCCAGAGTATTGGAGGATTTTGTTAGACTACTTATTCCCTAACCCTGCTTCCAGAATACTCTTCTTCCTCCCTTTCTTTTTTTTTTTTAAGATTTTATTTATTATTTGACAGACAGAGATCACAAGTAGGCAGAGAGAGAGGCAGAGAGAGAGGAGGAAGCAGGCTCCCTGCTGAGCAGAGAGCCCAATACGGGGCTCGATCCCAGAACCCCGGGATCATGACCTGAGCCGAAGGCAGAGGCTTTAACCCACTGAGCCACCCAGGCGCCCCTCTTCCTCCCTTTCTTAAAGCAAGCGAACAACTCCACCAGCAGCAGTCATCTTGGCAAATGAGGAAACCTCAGGGTGAGAATCCCGTGTTAACAATGGTAGGGCAGGGAGACAGGAGAGTCATCACAGAGCGCTGGACAGCCTACCCCAGCCTACCTCAGATGTAATTTAGGGGAAAGAAACTGAATCTTAAACACTTGAGTTTTTTACCAAATGCAAACAAATCTAATCCTAACTGATAGAGGCAGGGTAATACATTATTTATTTGAGATTTTCTTTCTGTATTTTACCTTTTGTATTCTACAGACATACTATAGACTGTTCAAATCCCAGGGCCAAAAACTGAAGCTGGCAAGAGCATATTTACCTTCCTGGTTTCGTATCCACAAAGCTAGAGCTCCTTCCAGGGACGGTGGTCTATTCCCAGAAGGCAATGAGAGGAGAGAGGAAGCAGCAAGGCAGAGAAGGGAGACCCCCAAATGGGCCAGGGTTGGAGGTCTGTGGCTTCCTGCTGCTAGCAGTATGGAGGGCATTGGTGGGGCCTCAGAGGAGAACACAGGATGGTGCCCAGGGGCTCCCAGTCTTGCCAGAGCAGTCCTGGCACCATGTTGGCAGAGGGGTAGCAAAATCACAGGACGTCAGGGAGCCTGTGAAGTGGACAGTGGCCAAATGAGAGGTAAGAGGCCTCCCTGTCCAGATAGATCCCATATAAGCTCCAGCTTCTGGTTTTACCCTGGGATGGGGACCTGAGGGCTAACATCAAATGTTTGGCCACCCAGGCTGGCTGGAGGGTCTGGAGCCAGGTTTGTTTTAATTCAAAGAAAGAGATATTTCCTGCATAACTGAGATTCATACATGCTACAGTATCCTTTATGAAATTTGGTACTTTATAAACATCAAATGGCTTGTAATAAGCCTTATATGTGGTCACAGTGAATCCCAAGATCATAACTAAACACCCCAAATCTAAGGAACAGCGATCCCAAGGCCACGTAAGTGCCCACGCCCCTCTACTCGTTGCTGTGTGAGGCTGGTCTTGCTTCTTCATCTGGCAGGAACCACTTCACACTGATGCCACTCTGTTCTGTGCAGGATGAGGGAGGAATTTCTGCAGCTGTCACAGCTCACGTCCACTCCCGTCTCTATAAAACCCATTGCGTTTGGATGTGTTCAAACTCCCCCACTGTAAAAACCTCTCATTGCTTTCAAAGGAGAGGCTCCCTTGAATCATGTAGAATTAAGGGGCTCATTTCAACTGGATGTTAGTTGTCTGAGGACAGGGGTCCCTGAGAAACACTGAGCGAGCCTGGTCTCAGCCCGCAGAGCGGACCCTGATAACAAGTCAGGGGCAAATGCTCAATGGAAGCTTTTGACTACATAAGGTTTAAAGCTTTTGACATTGAAGTAAATAGTGAGTAAAATACCTGGGTTGTCACTCAGGGAGACTCTCTCTTCTCATTTCCTGTTGTTACCTTTTAAATGTTGTCTTGGATAAACAAAGGCCATCTGCCTTCTCTCTCGTCCCTACAGGGTACAGGTGTTTCTCTTTTACTAGTCTTTCATCTTGGAGGTGACGCTAGTTCAGGGCTGAAGTGGACCGAGGCCAACATCTAGCAGCTTTGGCTGGCCCCCAGCAATGGTCAGTATGATCCATCAGACCACAGCTGTGACTGAGGAGACTGACCTTATTGGTAGCGGACCACAGCATGCGTGATGGGTCTGTAATTTGTAAAGATAGATCAACTCCTAACTGGTAAAAATACTGTGGCATTCATTAGAACTAAAAAGACAAATAACTAACTTGGTTACAGACAATTACTAAAAATTATATTTGAAAACAACCAAAAGACTTTGAAGTCTCTTTTCAATGTATTGATTCCTACATATAAAAATCAACGTCACAACATATTGGGTCTGATGGGACATTTTACTAACCTCTAAAATTTGAGCAGTTTGCAACATCCCTGGAGCCACATTCTGGAAAAAAACTGAGTAAAAATATTTACCCAAGCTCTGTTCAGCATGTACTGTAAATAAGTATGGATTTGAAAGGTACAAAAACACAACTGGTAAGATTTGCTTTAGCTTCAAATTTTACAAAAGACTTCACTAGGATTCTGTTTCCTAATTCTTGTAGCAAATGAAGCAGGGCCTTTGAGGGTCAGTCTTTACACCAGAACAACTTAGTTATCTGGAATTACTTAGGGAAGTTGTTGATAAATATGAAGTAATCTGAACGTTAGATCTTACCTATGTAAAGGCTGAA